>OZ010688.1:2228843-2481843 GCA_963932265.1 Thymelicus lineola | reverse complement strand
CACGTTGCATGCGAAACCAGGTTGAATACACCTGGTACATGACTGGCTTGCAGTGCGGCTAAGAAAAACATAGACTTCTCTGTGGTGCGAAAGGCATAACTTCAGTTTGCTTCGGTGTAGGAAGGAGATAAATATATATTTAAGATGTGCTGCTAAAGTAGGACTCTAAGGTGTGGCCAGCTTAATACCGGATTTTTTAGACCTGGTACCGCACTGAAGAAATAAAATATAAATACAGTGCGGTACCAGGTCGAGTACACCTGGTACTCCCGCGCAGCTTGTACCTCACCCTGCGCTAGCTTCATGCGGCCAGTGTTGTGTTCGCAGTCGACAAAATGCACAAGTCCATCGACATGTCTTCAAACAAAAGATGTCGAAAAGTTAGTTACCTACGCTATCAAAATTAAGAAACATAGTATGGGAGTCCTACCTGTAATGTTGAGCATGACGCGTTCCCCATGCGTGGCCACGATGCGCCACTCGCAGCGCTCCGGCGCGGCGGGGGGCGTCTCGGCGCCCCAGCCGGGAGAGTTGAACCAGCCAGAGTTACCCAGGAACGTTTTGCCGCATTCTGGGGAAGACATGTTGACTATAACCTATCGGTCTTGTTCATAAAAAATATATAGAAGACTTATCAGCATTGTGAGAGGAGACCTGATCCCAACAATTGCAATGGGCCAATTATGGGATGTGAGTTTTTGATAATATCAGCTTTTTAACTATCGTAAGACCGTATGCCATTAACTAAGTAATTGATGTGGAACATAGAAGATGTGATTGAATGGGTTTAATCGCAATCTCATAATAAATAATATAATCTCAAAAACGGTTTTAATCAATTTCGATGAGGTAAATAAGTTCACTAATAAAATAATAAAAGACCTGACTTTGTTTTATTAAGATAGTGCTCGTACCATCCTGAAAAAAATATGCCAATGTCTTTGTTTTCTGAAGCGACGCGATTGTGGTTACTAGTTTTAAGAACAGGCTTTTAATTAGAGTGAGATTCACAATATAACCATCAGCCATACTCTTTTTTATGGAAGTAGCCAACAAACGAGCTGAAGATCCACCTGATGGTAAGTGGCTATCATCACCCATGGATATAAGCAACACCAAAAGCATCACTGATGCGTTTCTGGCCAAGAAAGAGAAAAAAAGAAACAAAGCACTCACTAGCACATTTATAAAGTAGGTTCGTCTGTGCGATGTCGCTGGCACTCAATCTCACACGCTGCCCGATCTCTGGCCTCTTCTTCCCGTGTACTTCTAGAGGGAGTATGGTGTCCAGGTACGTCCCCTTTACTAAACGTGTTCCTAGCGTAGTGCATTATGGAGTCATAGTCGTACGTCTGGCCGAGTGAGTTCACTTCCTCGTCCGTCAATTTGTTAAAGTTGTATTCTTGGCCTGGAAAGAGACGGAATGGGTTAGTGGTTGAATGAACCAGGTGGCGTTTGGTGGTGGTGGTTGCGTGAGAGAAAACATTATATACGTAGGTAGGTTGATTGATTGATTAATACGATCAAGTGCACATGATCGTGTATGGCCTCTATTATACTGATGTTACAGACATGATATAGGTAGATACAACTTATAAATTGTAAGTTACAAAAAATATCTGCCAAAATCGAGAATGGTACCTGTAACCTTAAGGGTGAGGACAAACGAGCGTATTTTTAAGCTTTGAGTGGCGGAAAATGAGTTGCGAAATTTACGCTGCATTGGGTTTCATACTAAATTTCTGTTTGTATCACACGGCAACGCAAAATGAGTTTGGACCTTAGTATGAAACCGACTCATTTTTATGCGACTCAAGGCTCAAAAACTATGCATGTTTTGCCTCGCCCTGAGCTGTATGTCGCCTGAAATGAATCGATTTCATACTAAAGTCCACACTCGGTGGCGGCCTTAGGGGGTGGCGAACGGGGCCACCGCCCGGGGCCTCGCGCTTGCAGGGGCCTCGCGCTATCATCCGAGTTCAAAAAAACTTTGTAGCAAAGCAAAAAAAGACCTTCGACCAGGTGTATTATAGATCGATGTATACAGCAAAATAACAATAAAAATACATAACAATGTTTATTTTTTATTATTTGTCTGTATATATAACAAAACCGAAACCTTTACAATATGCACCTAAGTCGTACCTCTAGTATTCATTTTAGTTTATCTCTGGTTTTCTGTCGTGATCGTAATAGGTTTTTTGTGAATCTTACGTATTAAAATTACAAAAGCGTGTTTAATGTATGTGCGCATTAAAAGTAACAAAATGATTATTTACGTGATCGTGATTCTGGAAGAAAATTTAAATAGGGCAGTTCGAAAAAAAAACTAGCTCTCAAAGGAAAAGGGTAAATTTATACGAGCGAGTTCAAGGTCAAATTAAAGGTGTTAAAAAAACTGAATAATTATTATTAATTACTACTGAAATTCTAAGTGGACAGACTGTGGGCGACTACAAGTATTAAAAACGGTAACTTGAAAATACTTTGTGTAGTTTGTATTGAAATTTTGACAACTCATATTATATATAAAATTATTCAACCTAATAGTCCAGTCAAGGTATGACTCAAAAGAGGGTATAAATTGCGTGAGCGGGAACCTAAGCGATTTCTTCAGAAACTTATTCAGGGTTCTTTGGAAGATACATACTAAAAGTCCTGGCGTCTAGGAGGCGAGCCGGAGGGTGGGGGGAGGGGATAAAGGTCCCGATTTTAGGTTTTTCGGCAATATCTCAAAAACGGTGCGTTGTAGCAAAAAATGTTCTAGATGAAATGAAAGCTTATAAAATTTTCTATAACTTTAATTCTGTATAATTTTTCCATATCCCCAACCGTTTTTGAACTACACGCTCCAGTAAAAAAAATTGTAAATGTAGAAATGTAGAAATTAAAGATATTCAGCGTGATGACCATTATCTGATGCAAAAATTATCTTAAAATTAATTATAACCTAAGCTGGGAGTACCTCCAAGTGGTGAAGGCTGTAACAATAAGAAATTTCGTTTTTTATAACAGTGGAGAACTGAACAGAGACGGGAAAACAATCATGATATTGACGAAGCTGGATAACTTTAATCTCTACATTTCTAGAGCGTGTAGTTCAAAAACGGTTGGAATAACGCGTTCTTTTTTCAAATTCTAGAAGGCGATTTACAGACTTGCCATAGAGTAACTTTGTTAAGACACTTGCCGAACCACGACGAACAGTCAACGACTCCAAATCTTTAACTCTTCCAAATGTTTGATTTAATTTAAATTGAATTCACTGATTAATGTAATACACAAAATTTGTTATTTACCATAGAGTAGGTACAATAGTCATTCTTATCGGGCTTATTTATTTGTCCATTAACACGCTTACGGCTTGCCAAGTGTGTAAGCGCGCCTCATGATTTTTTCATTCAAAAATGGCGGGAACATTACACAATAATTGAAATAAATTCGTTTTAGTTGATTCAAGTTAATATTTTGTTTTCTTACTGATGATAAGTAATACCATTTTCTTTTTTGTTTTTTTACGTACAATTATTGTGACAGGTTCTTATCACGCAAGACGGCATTTTTTCAGTTTGTTACTAAACGATTTTGGCATGCGGCTGCAATGAGCGGAGGCGAGTGACAAGCGAGTGAGTGAATGAAGTAAGCCACCTGGCTGCAATGCATTTCGCCGACTCGATGTTCGGGGTGTCTGTTCTATACGAAGTAATAGTACTTCAATGGTTTACAGTAATTTTTTTAGCACTCAGAAGTGAATTTTCTTTTTTCTAGTGTTTATGAACGAATATTCACTATCGCCAGTTAAGATATTTTTCGCAAATACATAATTTCCCCGCTTGGCTGCGTATACATATATAACCTACCTTTAATTATTAACCCAATTAATAATATCTCAAAAGAAAACAGCTTGAACATGACCTGCGTGAATCCGCGTTTTAATATCTGAAAAATGTTGATCGGGAAACCTTTAAAAACCTAACACAGACTAAAAGTGACATATTGCAATCCAATCCTCATTAAATGCACGGGCGTGCGGCGTTCGAAAAAGCATGACATGTATAGTGCACATGCAGTAGTAATGTGAGCGAATATCGCGGCATTAGGTACTCGTGGCGTTCACCCATGCTTGGAATGCACTGCCCGCTTTCTATCAGGTGATGGAGTCATTGTGGTTGGCCAAAATAAAAATTCTCAAATCAAATCTAAACACACATATTTTACGGAACGGACAAGGGCCTCGCAAGGATCTGCCGCCCTGGGCCTCGCAATGACTAAGGCCGCCACTGTCCACACTCATTTTACCTTCACTGTGTGGTGCAAACAGAATTTTAGAATGAAACCGAATGCACGTGACTCATTCTTCACGACTGACAGCTCTAAAAAATATGCTCGTTTGGCTTCACCCTACAGAAGGCAATTTCATTGAGTTACAGTATTAATTTACTGAAGTTGTGGGAAACTCTGAAATTTGGCGAAATTCCGAACAAGCAAACAAGAATAAGTCATTAGAAACATATACGTCGAGCAAATTATGTTCCAATAACTTCAGATTACTTAACTAAACTTCGATAACACTATTTGAGTTACGTCTCACATGTCGAAATATAAATACCAATTAGCAGCACGCGAATACAAACATCTAAGTAATTTCTCAATACCACTTTACCTAAAATAAGTCAAACGTAACTATATTGAGTCAATTCCATAAGTGTGCAAATTTTGAAAGACACACAAATGTCTATGTAAAGTACCGTTTGATACTTATGGTCGAAATTTAACCTCAGAGCGGGTCTCTAGTTATTACTTTTCAAAACGCTTGTAGTTGCAATTTGAATAATGAATACTAAAAGCATTCTTATGAGGACAGGGTATTACAAATTAGATGATTTTTTAATGACAAGACTGCTTGGATATGAGTTTTACAAATATAGATTGTAAGTAGTTAATAAGTGCTATCTGTAACTGTGAGTAGGAATAAAAACACCCGGTAGGCTGCTTCTTCTCCCGGGCCCTCTCACAGTAGGGCCTTGTTAAAGCATTGGCGTAGCTTGTATGACTTTCAAAAAGTACCAAACTAATTTTGAATGAAATATTTGAATTTTGACCTTTTTAAATTTTGAATGTCTGGCAGAAAGGTCGGCCAAGTATAAAATGAGCGTACTAAGCCAAAAACAAATGCATAGCTGCATACGACAGCTTCTTTATAGCTTTGGCGGGTTCTTTCACAATAAAAATAGTCAACAATTTTACACTGTAATTTTACTCGACAGCTGCGAAATTAATATAGGATCATTTTCAATTTACACTTTAACCCCTTAATGGCCAACTACTGTCTTTAGAGAAGTCCTAGAGCATACTCCACGACCCTACTTTAGTGCGGTTTAGTGGATGGGTTAGTGGCAAACCCAAGTGTTGAAGTTTTCATGTCGCCCGAGGGCCTCCGACATGGCTTAACGACTTATGATAACAACTAGTACCGATGGCTTTACGTGCCCTCCGAAGCACAGAAACGCTCAAGAAATATTTACCACCAGCGGTAATCCATCCAACGGCATAATTATACAGACATTATTTTATTGGGACTCTCTTCTCGTAAGGAGGCCAAGAGTATACAGTGTACACTTAAAAACGTTGCATAAGTGTAGTTAAAATTGTGATAATCTATCCAACTATGGATTGCACTCAAAAGCACTTAACTCAATCACTTAGGTACGATAAGCTAAGAGCTCTTGTGATGTTATAATTATTAACTAATTTACTTACTATTTTACAAATAGTATCTAATTGGTTAATTCGGTTATAATCTTGAACTCAAAGCGGCGATCTCCAAAACGATTAACTCCAAAACTAATACAGGCCACTTTAGGAACCTCCATAACTTCAAAACTGGAAATTTAACTAGATTTAGCTTCATAACAATATGCTTACAGTTCGATAGCTGGGAAGTTTCAATTGAATCTTACTGTAATCGTATTAGAGCTTATTCTCCTTTGTTGAATATTATTCCTCAAAGACGAGCCTTGGAGCACTGGAATACCTAGAATATCAAGGGTGCTTAGAAGGCATTTGGTAATTTTCGTCGAAAGCTGTAACAATGACCCACATTTGAATAATGTTTTCCATAGAAATCTGCTACAGCTATTAAATTATTTCCATAGTGCTACCTGATTTTAATGGTCTATAATTTGTTCTGTGTAAACCATAAATTATTTTAATGTAAAGGGCATATTTGTAGTAATTCAAGTTATTGCCGGCGTATATTTAACGGCCGTGAGAACTAAGCTGATAATTGTAAAATCGTTTTTGGTTCTGTCAGGGCTATCCATCCTTGACTTCCAGCCAATTTCCCTAACTCCTGATTAAGGGGTGGATATCAAACGCATCCATAGCAACGTAACATAGCTTTCTGTTGGAAAAGCAGCATAAGCCTCAAGAATCCTGATTCATCAGGCCCCTCCTGTTCTTACTTGGTTTTGTACTGTCGAGCTTAATCCTGACATTACTCGTAAATGGTGGAAGGGTTGTTTGTTAGGTGGATTGCTTGTTAGGTGGGTTGCCTATAAGTGGGTTGCCACTTTGGTGGGTTGCCTGGTGTTTGCCTGTTAGGTGGATTGCATATAAGGTAGGTTGCCGGCTACATGCATACCTATCTATGACTCACATTTTTAAATAGACCTTGAAGAGAAATGACTTCAACATGTAATGAAAATTTTCAAATTAAAAATAATTTACATTGTGATTATTTTGTCACTACACTAATGCAACTTTTTAATATGAGTATAGCAAAATTGTCTATCCATTATTTAAATAGAAAAGTTGTAAAAATTGTCTTTGTTTTCTCTTTATATAAAAATCTCTTTGTTTGAGAATCCTTTTCGCTTTAATACTTGAAATACTTGGTCTTTTGCAAGTATCTTCGTCAGCAACTGTCAACAATTTTAACAAAGTGTAATGGCCCGCATTGTCTCATTTAGTCTCCACTACTTTTCTACGATCTAGAGTCTAGACTCTAGACCATTTTACTTTACAATTTTCCGAGTTCACGTTTTTGCGAAGTCTCCCTTGACTTGATATTTAAAAGCATTTCCTAAATAACTTTAAGGCTTCTTAAACAAGAATTTTAGCTCGCTAACTGTTGGTGTGTTTTTATCACATGATTTTAAGTTTACAATCAAAAACAGAACCATTTATTGTTTGGATTTTGTTTTTTAATATTTTACACATTTGTGTAAAGCGACTCAACAGTTTGGTTGAAATATTAGAAGAGTTATATAAATATTAGAATGTTTTATCGAAAGAGCATTTTCTTCACAAATTTGAGAGAAAATAAAGTTTTAAAATACCACGACATTAGGTGCCACTAGTTAGTGTACGAGTTAGTGTAATGTAGTGTTAGTGCTATCGGTAAAGACACATGAACAAAGTGACTTCCCCTTAAATAGAGACAATAAGAAAAGTGTTAATGAACATGTTCTTATATAAATTTAGATTATTAGTTTAAGTTAAATTAATATTACTTATTAGTCATATAGGCTAGATCGTAATATAAGAGGGAACAAATACGTGTCCTACAAAGGAAAAAAAAATTAGGTGCCAAATATTTTATGTGGTTCCTAATTACCGATGTATACCACGGAATGGCGATTTGTGTATTTGTATGTCTGTCTGTGGCACCGTAGCTCCTAAACGTGTAAACCGATTTTGATCTAGTTTTTTGTCTAAAATGTGACTTAATCGAGAGTGTTCTTAGCTATGTTTAGTGTAAATCAAACTGTCGGGGTTTTTAAAATTTTAAATTAAATACTATTTTTAAATTTTTGTGTGGATTAACTTGAAAAGAACCTCCACTCATATTTCACATCCACTGCAACGATATAACGAGGTGTCGTGCACAGCACTCACAATTACCTAGATTACCTACCTATAGAGCTATTAGGTTGCCAGGCCAGACATAAAAGCCTTAAATGTAGCGGAAACTGGAAATATAGGAAAATTCACTCTACTGTGGGTGTGAGTGAGTGGAATTACTCTATAAATTATTTTTATAAGAGATTTAACTGTCACGTGTAGTGGACATGGAAAGTATAATGTGTAATGGTATTCAGTATATTAATAATAATAGAAATTGTCAATTGGCAATTTTATTAATGGCCAGAGTCTCATAAGTATATTATGCCCCAAAAGTCTTCTACGAGGATAAAGGACGGATAATGATTACCTGCATATAAATATATGCATTTTAATACTTTGATCGACAAAGCGATCTTAAAAAGCGAAATATCGGCATAAAAATATATATAGCGTGAGTACCTGTTCTTAGTTCCTAAAAATGAGCTTAAAAGTGTCTTGTACGGAAGCGCTTTTTCAACTTGAAAGCAGCCTGAACAACCATAGAATTGGCACATTGATACTAGCCATCGCACAGCTCACGACTTCGAATCTAATACCTTTAAACGAGCAATTCTTGTATATATATATATAATTAGAATCTCGGAATCGGCTCCAACGATTTTCATGAAATTTAGTATATAGGGGGTTTCGGGGGCGATAAATCGATCTAGCTAGGATTCATTTTTAGAAAATGTCGTTTTATCGGTGTTTTCAGGCAATGATAAACTTCTACAATATACTCTTCCTGACATCTATTGGCAAGTAGCAATACTAAAGCTACTTCAGTAAATGGCGTTGTTAAGCAACACTAAACCGAGCAAAGCTCGGTTATCCGGATATTTATACAATTTAAACTACGTATTTAAACGAGTCAGTGAAGCCTTTTGATGACACTGAAATTCATGACTCTCAGCCTTCTACCATAAAGTGACTCGTCTTCATTGAAGTATTATTACAAGCGTATAGAACCGACACCGCGAACACTATGTATGTCCCAATGCATTGGCGCCACGTGGTTTCAGTCTTCAATGGATTCGTTCGATTTTGAAAGGAGAACCGGGGCTCAATTTTGAAAATGGAACCTCCCGGGCGGGACACACATTTTGTTCGAGTTCATAGAACAGACATCTCGAACAAAACTGGTGTAATGAAGAAAACTGGTATAATAAAATATAATGATACTTCAATGTTCCTGCACCAGTTTTCAGTCCCGATCGCATGCAGCTTAAACCGAAACAATCCACCTTGTCGGCTGGCAGTGACCCAGTTTCAAGTTAATTCCGCGGACATTAAAACGATAGTTAACGCATATTACATCATCAAGCACTCTGACCCCTCCTATCAAACGTATCTTGGTCTTATTAGATGACTCTTGTCACTTTGTCACTTGTCATGTTGTTCAATGAGCTATGTCGATCGCCTTGAGATAATTATGTTCCGTAATCTCGTCCTCATATTTTGTACTATGTAGTACGTGCTCTGTGCTACTTGCCGTCACAATGTTTAAAGATAAGCGCGTTCTTTATTCTCTGTGGTACGTCCCTAGCTCCATCTGTCCACCACTGGCAATGTCATTGTGCTTTTTTGTGCAAAACGTGCTGTCACGAAATTTTATTTTCATTATAATTTCGAATTTTATAATCGTTTTTACAGTCCTTTTACAGTACTTTTCAGTTATTATAGTTCGCCCAATTTGAATTAAATATGGGAAAATATGAAAAGAGAAAATGAAAAATAATTGAGTCAACGGATTCCAGAGTTGGAAAAACGCATGAATAGGTCCCGTCTTAGAAACGGCGGTATGTTTTGATAACTTCTATTAGCTTAATTAAACGCAGATTTTTGCCCCTGATGTTACTTCGACAAATTTTATTGCACACACTAGTCTCTGGAGTTTTCACGAGAGGTTAACCATGAGAACGATGTTGTGTCTACCTATAAGAAATAGGTAACTACCATGTTTCGGCTTTCACGAGTGGTTAGCTAATGGTGCCGCGTTTTACGCCCCAAGATATTGTTACCACCTATAAAAAATAGGTACCACGCAAATGCTTTCACGAGAGGTTAGCTAGTGGTCCCGCATGTAACGCGAAAGGATATTGTAACCACCTATAAAAATAGGTACCACACCACGCACATGCTTTCACGAGAGGTTAGCTAGTGGTGCCGCATGTAACGCGACAGGGTATTGTAACCACCCATAAAAATAGGTACCACACCACGCATATGCTTTCACGAGAGGTTAGCTAGTGGTGCCGCGTGTTCCACGATAAGATATTGTGACCACCTATTACAAGTAGGGACCACGCACATGCTTTCACGAGAGGTTAGCTAGTGGTCTCGCATGTAACGCGACAGGATATTGTGACCACCTATAAAATAGGTACCACACCACGTATATGCTTTCACGAGAGGTTAGCTAGTGGTGCCGCATGTTACGCAGCGAGAAGGGATTCATGGAGCTTTTACGAAAGACGAGGATGGAACAGACTCTAGTCGCACAACAAGAAGCCGTTCGCCTCATGATCGGAGTCAATCAAGCCAGTGCTCGAGAAATCATAGAAGCAGGCGCCGCTCCTTTCCTCCAATTCTAATATCCACAGCCGATCATCGACTCTGACTTCCAAAGCTGACAGAGATGCAGTCAGACAGAAAGAGAGGGGGGGGGGCAGACTACTACGGAAGAACAGGTATCTCGCCAATACAACAACACCAGGTAAAGGATAGCTCTCTGCCAGCAGACGGCGAAGAGCTCTTAGGTCAGGATGGTAAGCAAACTACGTGTAATTCTATATACTTATATGAGAGCATAGCTACACGTTGGTCAGCTATTCTCACTGATGTAGATCATCAATGCAGACCTAAAAGCTACCATGTTGAAGAAACAAGACCCCCTCTCGAACTGACGTCTTCTAGTACCACCCAAGTTAAATGGGGAAGTTGTGGCAGTGATGAATGACAGTGGTATCAAATATGACAATAGAATCTGTGACCAGCAAGTAGTCCTATCTATAGCAATCTCTACAGTGTGAACCTTCAATGACATGATTCTGTCACCGAATAATAAACAGCACATTGAGGTATTGAGTGATTCAATAAGGCTGTTATTTGACTTATTCCATGATCGGTTACACATGGGACACTAATTCTTCCTGGTCTGAACACCCATGTGACTCAGGTATCATCATCATCGACATCGGGGTCAATAGTGACCATGATTCAGATACAATGCGGTGGTTTAAGATTATTTTATAACCAATGGTGTGAAAAGTGATATTACATCCAATCCAACCATTATTGGCAGTAGGTATAAGAGGTTATACAATGCTATTTAAACGCAAGACCACACGAACTGTTTTGTCCACAGTACAATATTTTTTCTAAAATAGAAAATTGTTTGCTCTCGAATTAGGACAGCTATTGGAACTAGGTTCTATACAATCATGATTTCTTGCTCAGGGACAATTTTTGTCCTCATAATCCTGAGTCAAATGGGACATGAAGGTTGATACTTAACCTTAAGAAACTTATAAAATTTGGTGTCACCTTTATGATACTTTGTGCATTGCAGACTCTTATGATGATTGTGTGCAGAATGCATTGACTACTGGGGAATGTAAGGTTTATTATTAACTCACAAGAAAGTTCTTTAAAACTCAGTCAGGGTTGTCTTTATCTAGGATTTATGCTAGATTTTATTCCATGTTCCATATATGTATAATATCATCTTCCCTAGAAGTGGGACCATGTTATCGAATTTGTTAACAACTACTAAACGCCCTTGCTTCGCTTCGGTAAACCTATTGGTAACCACATTTGAGTAAATAAATGTAAGGACGGTATTTTTTAAATCGACATGACTTTTTTATTATTTATGAACCGATTGCAGTAAACAGGCACTGAATGGTGATCCAAGCTTACTGCAATACAACAGTGAAAATTGCACCTAACTATAACGCGGTTCTTGAGATTGGTCGGAACAAACGCGCAGACAATCAGACAAAAAGTACAGTTGTATTATAATACGAGTATGTATATTAATGGATGATATGAAATAAAAATAAATAATAATAGTAATAATAATAATCAAAACATAGTGGTTATACTTTATAATTTGTCCAATTACTTGGTCTTCTTGTAGTTGCTTGTAAATCCATAGAATATGGTATCTTCTCTACAAAAACCCTGGAAAACTACAATACAGTGATTTTAAAAGATTATAATGGAAATTATAATGCAACAATAATATTATCAAAAGGGATTCAGTCAGATCTGGAAAATTACACAAAATTTACTTTTAGTTTACAGATTTCCTCAGATGCTTCGCAAACAGATTGCGGACTTGTCTGTAATAATGTGAGGAGTCACGGACACTGGATAGAAGAAGAGAATCTTTTCAAATAAAATTAAGAACAGCTTTTAAATGTTTAAAAACGTTTGCATCTAAAGTAATTACTGCGAGGTTTTTGTTTTGGAACGATAACACAATTGCTATAGCATACGTTAAGAAAATGAAAGCTACAAGGTTTCCACATATCAATAACTTACCGAGAGAGCTATGGCAGTGGAATGAGAGAAGACACGTCATATGGGTGTATGCATTTTACATCAGCTCAAAAGAAAACTCCATCACAGATAGTGAATCCAGACGTTCAAAATCTGAAATCGAATGCCAACTGAGTGACATTGTTTATGAAAGTTGTATACGCCTTAGATGACTGAATCATACTGGATGGATCAATTGTAACAATTTATTTACAATAGTTATCAATGCATAGTGATAATTCAATGGTGTATCTAATAAAGATAAATAAATTAATTAAATAAAAGTATACTAAGCAGATTTGATGAACCGCAGGTGGTCCTCTTTGCTGATAGGAATAACACCAAATGTCGGGATTACAATTATAGCATGGTTCTCAGACCCAGAAGCATATTATATAGATACATTCATCTTGAGATGGAATGACATGTTCTTTTATGCATTTCCATTATTCACGCTTATAAGAAGAGTGCTGAAGCAAATTATAGGAGACAAGACAAAAGTTGTGGTTCCTATGTGGCTCTCACAGCCCTGGTATCCACTTTAGAACTCCATGGTTATATCTAAAAAAAAATAAGATTTAAACCTCGATATAACTAATTTATTCTTATCTCCTTCTACAGACTTGCACGCGTTATACATAATATATAAGAGCCTTACTCTGATTGCAGCCATATAGTCAGGAGAACATATCTAAGAAAAGTAATCCCTGCTTTCTCAATGGATATAATGTTAGCCTCATTATCAGGAAACAATACGGGTCTGCTCTTGGTGCATGAATTTCACACTGCCAGAGCTACAATGTGGATCCTTTTGGAAGGTTGTTTCATATAGTTCAATGAATACCATCAGGTCAGCAATTTCCGTAATAAAATAAGGTCCTCAACTCGGCATAATACGATATGATATTACGAGTATATGGGATCCAAGTATAGTAGATTCTAGACTATTTCTAGACTCTTAGCTTAGAGGTACACTCCTTACTAACGCTGTCTTTTATCTGCATTAAGGATATTGCTGTTAGTTCTGATTATAAAATATCAAAATTTCAAAATTAAATTTAGGAAAACTTGTGGTTCTTATCAAATACAACATAATTTAACTTTACAGTTTTTCAAACAAAATACAGATATCTGCCCGGCTAACAATCCTACTATATTATTTACACTTACAAAAATATGTGAGGCAAAATTGTAAATCATTAATTCTAACTGTTAAGAAACAGCACCAACCAACCTCACTGCAACTATCAGCCGATAGATTAAACAAGTTCGGGTTAATAGTGGATTAGACACTTCCATATTTACAGGCCAGAGACATGCTTTACTTCAAAAGCCTCGTATGCCGGCATTATTGTGGACTATTGAGGTTATAAGGAAAGCAGCCGGTTAGTTCGCCTTTTCCTCCACATTTGCTTCATTTTATAAAAGACCAATGATTAGTGGTCTCAATCAATTAACTCAAAATGTATGCTCATTGCATAAAGACACCTACACATTATGAGACTGACAATTTAACAATAATAATTATTATTATCATTTCTTTACGTTTTTTTTTAAACTGTGGTATATACGATACAATAAAAAGAGGATGTTTCTTTACTTAATATAAATATTATTTGTTACAATTATACAATTGTATGTGATTATCATCACGAAATTATTAATGAATGAATTATTATCAACCCAACTTTCTTCTTTGAACATCTACATAGTACAAAATATGAGGACGAGATTACGGAACATAATTAAATAGATCGGACTAACTTACCAAGTGACGTCCGATCCTCAATTATGTGAAGTAATCTCGTCCTCATCCTAGACCCAACCCTTCCCAGGTAATATTCTTAAAAGAATATACCTACATACTGCTGGTATCCTTTGAAGAATAATTTGTATTTCGCAAGTAACGTTCATAATGATCTGTATTGCCTACTCTAACCCCTTCTAATGAAAGTTGTGTTGTAGAGCTTTGAAACAATGACATTGCCAGTGGTGGACAGATGGAGCTAGGGACGTACCACAGAGAATGAAGAACGCGCTTATCTTTAAACATTGTGACGGCAAGTAGCACAGAGCACGTACTACATAGTACAAAATATGAGGACGAGATTACTTCACATAATTGAGGATCGGACGTCACTTGGTAAGTTAGTCCGATCTATTTAATTATAAGTATTAACGGTTGTGAATGTTGAAGTCACTTTTCATTATGAGGAAATAAGCTAAGTTTGTTTAATGTCAATGCAGGACTTGATCGTAAAAGGAGCTAATCATAGTTGTTACCATGTTATGGAATCAATTTCCCAATTAAACCCAAAGTTTGCTAAAAATTAAAATAATCAATAATCTAGTTATGTAACTAATTCACAGATATGCAATACTTAAGTATATATTTCATTAGTGTTATTATAAATTTTGAGCTATATCTATAAAACGAATTACATGTTTACTTTAAGGCGGGAACATTTTATTGGGAAAAATATATCAGACGTATCCCAGGAACCTTTGGAAAATACTTAGTTGGAAGAGTAGAAATAATTAAAAGTTGAAAAAGGTGCCAAGAATTTTACTACAAATATGTATTAAAGAAAATTATTCTAGATTGAACAAAAAATTGTAATTAATACGTTATCGTACCTATTTTAAAAGATGATTGTACCATGTATAATAATGTATACCTGAATGAGCCTACACCAGTACCGTCAATAGAGGTTCGTGACCTCAAGGAAGTAGGGCATATGAGAAAATCCCAGTTTTCTTGTCTTTTCCCGTTCTCTGCCTAACAAGAGAATGGTTTGTTTTGACGCTCTCTCAAGATTATCTTAGTTAACCGTGACATGAAAAACAAGATCACTGGCGAGATGAGATGACATGTGGTGTGATTTCAAAAGGTTTGGTTGGTTAAGTATATTTTGTTTGGTGAACTATAATATTATATCTGTGTAGAAGTCATTACAATTAGAACGTACATTAGAATAATACGATGCGTCGCCTTGAAAACAGGTCTTTATCATTAGAAATTACTATGGAGCTGTGTCTGTACATTAAAATAATGAAAAATGGGAAGCTCAGATTGTGACATAGGGACGTCTCCTTGAAAATTTTCTTCACCTTCACGCAATTTTCTTCTTCACTTTAACAATTTTAACTAATTTTAACAATTAAATCTTTTAGCTCCGTGCTTCCCTAGCTATATTGTAGAGAAGTAATATTATGTGACGTATTTAACGTTTCTTTAAATTATAATACGTACAATATAATTACGCGGAGGCCTACAGCCAATTCGGCTGGCTACTGTCGCCTCTTACGACACCTAGGTTTGCCGGTATATGCAACCCCATGATTTGAGTCAATATTCTAGGCCACCCCCAATACGACTGGAAATTATAATACATTACGAAAATTATGATTTTATATGCAACTTAAAAATGTGTATGTTTTTAATTAATGACCGCTATGTCTAAAGAGCTTTATTAAATGAAACAGGTTAGAGGATTTGACGAGTTAACTGACAAAATTGAGTGAACACGCGAGGGCAGTTAAAATAATTTGAGACCAAATTAGGCTCAATAACGCCGGAGACATTTTAATTTTAGGGAACATTATACAACTGTGTTGATTTATGAGCGAAGATATATTGAACCGTCACCTAAAATAGAACAATTTCTTGAAGATATCCAGATATATTTAGCGGCCCGATCTTGAAATTCAGATACTTGTACCACAAAATAAATACGTATGTTTCATCATGGAAGTATCATTACTAGCGTATAGAACCGACACCGCGAACACCATGTATGTCCCAATGCATTGGCGCTACGTGGCTTCAATCTTCAATGGATTCGTTCGATTTTGAAAGGAGAACCGGGGCTCAAATTTGAAAATCGAACCTCCCGGGCGGGACACACATTTTGTTCGAGATGTCTGTTCTATGACATTATACTATAGTGTGTTTCATGAATTCTTCAGTACTCGTTTGACAATATCATTCAATGACAATTAATCTAAACCCAATGATATTATATACAAGATATGCCAAGATGGCGCTGAAATTATGTCAGTCGAATTTAGACAAATGTAGCGATTTTAATTCAGACAGTTGATAGCTGCCTCTGAGTGAGTCCGTCTAACTGTCTTTTTCACTATTATGGTTTTAGTAGTGCCATCCCTTTTACATAATTTACCAATGTAATAGTGATTGATGTAGTGAAACAAAAGATAAACGTGTGTGTGTTGTAGCTCGGTCGGAACAGATTTTTTGGTTGATTTGTAAGGGCATAACGTATCTATAGTTTAATATCATTGTCTAAACCTATGAAAAATGCAAGCGTGAACTAACCAGTCATGATGTTATCCCTGATGATCTGTACGTGGTGGTCCCGGTCTGGTCTCGTGTGCTCGTGCCAGAATCCGACCACATGGCCCAGTTCGTGGACCACGATGCCGAACTTGTCGCAGTTCTTGCCGATGGAGATCGCCTGAGCGCCGTTACCACGTTTGCCGACGAAGGAGCAGCACCTGAGTAACAAGGTGGTATTTCAAGTAAAAAGCCAAAAAACTGGTATTTGATTCAAAAAAGAAAATAACAAACAATCAGACATAAATAAATAAGCAGATTAAAAGAATAATTTAACCTAAGTTATATGTATTTCCTTGAAAAATATTGATTAGTAACACCAATGATAATACAAAATATTTCAATTAATCCACATGGAAAAAGTAAGGCTAAAGAATCGCTACAGCATCGAAATTCCAACTATGAACTCACCCACAAGGTCTCTCAGTGAAAACGATGTAGTCTCTATGCAAATCAGCGTCCCTCTCCACAAACTTAACACATGTAAAGTTCTCCCAGTGTCGCATGGCTTGCTTGAAGAGGGACTTGTGAGCGCCGCTGAAGTTACCGTCGATCTCGTAAGGAATCACACCGTTCTCCCAAATGCGCTCTTTTCTGTTCGTCGCGGCTCGTGCTGTGCGGTGTTTCCTCGACTGTTCGAAGAAAACTTTAGTGAAAATCAAAATAAAATCGAAGAAGATATTAAAAGTACAGGAATGCATAAAGAATATTATTTGCTTTGGTGTTAGGAAATAATTGAAAGGAAATTAGAATATTTTGAATATTGAGTATAACCTACAATATTTTTAAGTCTTAGCCAACCCGTACTGAGCCACCTAATACTGGCCAGCTAATACAGGACTATTAAGATCAATTAGGAGATAATAACTTATGAATTATAATTTAAAAAGTAATATACCTCAGTATGATTATAAAATTGGCTTTCCGCGACTTCAAGGTCAGCGTCTGAATCCCGAAAAAACCAGTCTTTGAATTGTTGATGCTCTGTTTCATTTGTTGTTACATTCTTTTTCGGTGGTGGTTTAACTTCAAACTTTTCTTCAAACTCATGTTCTGGTATGACAAACTTCTTGTATTCACCGCCTTCAGTTCCTTCATGTTTCTTTTGGTGGCGAAAAAACTTTTTTCTGTTGTGATACGAATCGACATTACTTTCGTCTGAAAATTTCAGAGAGTTGTGCCCTACTCGTTCGCTTGACTGTATATTTCTTAACCTACAAAAATAATTTGGTTGGAAATGTTTTGGAAAAGTAAAGGTAGAAGAAAGTACAAAGTTTTTTTAATTTATTAGCATAATACAATAAGACAAAGCATATAATATAAATAGTCTTAAATACAACAGGATGGTGAGTAATAAAGAAGAAAGACTGAAGAAACTATGTCCGTTTTTGAGTCCAACTTTCCTTAGTAGTATCGTGTCTTGCTCAACAACGAATGCGGTTGTGGCGATAGGTCCCTCCTGTTAGAGTTTGCAAAGCTTTGTACTCGTTCTATTCTGGCGCTATTCGTGCTAAGTTTATAACTTGTTAAGCTACTAGAGTTCTTATAAAACCCCACAGTAAAAAGTTTCAAAGTGATTCTACTCAGTGGCATTTACTCATGATTCCATTATCAGAACTGAATGTTAAATATAATATACAACTGATTTTAAAACGTAAATACTTGGACAGTAAACTTAACTGTTCTTAATTTTCTTGTTTGCACCGTTCATCTGAATTATAAATACTGCTCATGTTTTATGAGTAATAATCGTATACAAGATTGCGTGTATACATACATGCCTATAAGAGTAAAGAAAAACACCCAAGTCATAATTTATATTTAATTTATACCGCTGGACCCTACTCCTCTACTAACCCTTGACCGCTTTCTCGTGGAATGGCAGTGCACCGTGGAGCCCTTTCAGGATTTTCTTAATTTTATAACAGGCTTACATTTTTTATGCCTTACAAAATGTATTTTGGTGTGATATATTCAGGATGATATAACGTCTAAAATGAATTATTACGTTGTTTACTCAACTATTAGTCAGTCAATTTATTATTTGATGGGCTCAATCGTGAATGTATGTATCTTATAATATATTTTATAAACTAAAGCAATAACTTTTAAAAGTGATTAATAGATAATAATAAGGTAGGAGTAGTATAGTCATTGAAGTATTATTACTAGCGTATAGAACCGACACCGCGAACACCATGTATGTCCCAATGCATTGGCGCCACGTGGCTTCAATCTTCAATGGATTCGTTCGATTTTGAAAGGAGAACGGGGGCTCAATTTTGAAAATCGAACCTCCCGGGCGGGACACATTTTGTTCGAGATGTCTGTTCTATGACATTATACTTTAATGAGTATAGTAGATAATTTGTAACGAAACTTAATTAATTATGCCGAAGAATAAATTTAAATAATATTATAATTTATTTAAGAGAATACACAAAAAAGGTTCATGAAACACAAATATTACCAAAAACGTACTGAAGTGCTGGCAAGGTGAAACTTGAATAAATCACAAATCACCTATTGATTCTCGAGGGAGCGCGATGGCAGGTTTGTAGCTCAAAGTGTTTTCATTACAATAACGCGTGTCGTAAACGTGACGTTACTCGTTACAAAAGCTTGACTCGATGAAAGATAGATGAAGGACATGACAAAGAAATACCAACCTACGCAGCCAATTTATCAAGGGAGCAATAAGATATTGTAGTCTTTTTAGAATTTATTTGGAAAGGAATAAAGTTGAAATCATTTTGTTCCAGATAACTACAATAAATAGTGGCGTGTAACAAATGTTACTTACAGAATATTGAATCTAAAAAATTAATGCAGTCAATGGAAATAAGATGGGAATGAAGAAAAATGAGAAGATGCCATAAATTATTATATAAAAAATCATACCGTCTTCCATTACCGTGTCTTCTTCTTCTCCGACGTTTGTGACTCTTTGATTCATCCAGTAAGCTTTGTAAACTTTCAGTTGGCTTAAGTAAATCATTGCCGTCATCTACCCTCGCATAAAGATCTCTATCGGTTTTATTAATTATTGCTTTATCTATCTTTTCCGTATTCTCTTTATCGTTCGTCGATAAAACGCCGTTTGTTGGAGCTGGTGCGACTGTCATATTTTCTGGTATATCTTTAAATTTTATATTATTGTTTGAATCACCAGTTATTTCTCTACTATTGCTTTGTATTTTATTTGTGGCTTCATCCATTTTATTGGAGAAGTTAGGCATTTGAAAATTAGGATAAAATTCATCTAAATTTAAAATATTGTCAGTTGATATGTTCACAACGAGAACTCCATCCTGTTCTAGACTCTCAGACTCAGTAAGATTGTCTGTAACTGTGCTTTGATTTAAATAATTAAGTTTTGATTGATTACTTAGGTTTGTAAAGATTTCAATCGTTTCTCCTGGTGGTAATTTACCATTTTTCATTAGAATTGACTTATCTAATCCGGCAGGCAACACCTACAACAAGACTTATTGATAATTTTTAATAATTCCAGAATATTATAACAGGCTACAGATTTAAAATGATAACTTACTTTCGTTAATACTGAAGCATCGTTGTATTTCTTTGGTTTTTCTTGCGATAGAGGCACAGGTTGCTTAGTTCTTTTTCTTAAAATATCAGGTAGGCCTTCTTCTTCTACTTGCAGTCCTTCTAACAAAACTTCTTTTTTCAGTCTTTCTACTTCTTCTTGAAGTGATTTATTTATTTTTGAAGTGGCAGGTGCTGTGATGGCCGGCTTAAAGTAATCGATATCGGGAATAGCGATATCTCCTTGAAAATTTTCTGAAACAAGATAAATATTAGTTAATAATCGTTTATTTTTTATCCTTTTAGCACATGACGTGCTCGGGAAATGTTTTGAAAATTTTATTAACTTGAATAAAATGGATTATTTTGCGTACTAACGTTAGCGAAACAGATTGGAAAGTGCATTTGTTTGTTACTAAATTTGTATATTGTGTTTTCCTAATATAATTATTTTTCGGACGATGGAAATTGAAACGAACTTGTAACTCTCTTACTTGATTTATTTCTTGTGACATTATTTACATGACAACTTTCTTGACGCATGCATTTTTATGAAAAATAATAATAAAATTAGTATGAAGGTTTTCTTACATTAAATGAATCGGACATACCGCCCACCAAAAACAACAGTTTTTTTTTCACAATATATGATATGAATAACTCAGGTATAGCTACATTCAAATGGACTGTATTTATGTATTTTGAAATTAACAATTTTTGACAACCCTACCTTTGATGAATTTGAAAACAATTTACAAGAAGTGAATTTGAAACATATTACAATACTTGAACTTGAACAATACTTATGAACATAAACATGAGTAAAAAATATAAACATATTTGAAAAACTAATACATTTCTAACCACTTAATACTCATATATATCATAATATGCACAATTGAATATACTTAGCACCGCCCACCATGACATATTATATCCTAAATAACAACTATATCTCCGCAGGTGATGGGTGTGTCCTTTGCCATTTGTGCCTTTATTGTAGTACTCAGTTTGCCATTTTCCCAGAAGTGTTAAGTTAATTTCTATCAACTGCCACTAATTAAAAACGCTTGATGTTGATTAACACTTAGTGCTGGTAACTGGCCCATAAAGTAATATTTGTTTTAGCCCTATCCACAATACAAATTTTACAACTATGCATACATTTTTTGACACTAGATTTTAACCCTACTATCTAGTACCCTGTTCGTAAATATGACATCATTAACTGAATACCCCCATGAAGTGTTCTAGTGTGAGCTTCGTTTATGAGTAGTTTTGAAAGGCTGATAAAGGAACGTCTAATCTTTACCTTTCTATCCTTCTTGATTTCTTCCTGCTATAACTAAATTTTGATAATATTTTATGCGTTCTTCTAAAATATTCTCCAATTCTTCAGGTTGTAAGTATTTTCCTTTAGGTTATTTTCAGAATTTCCATCACATCGCTAATAAGTTTTACAAGTAGTACCGCAGCACATAGTTCTAATTTAGGAACTGATAACTGTTTCAACGGCACGGGATGCAATCATAATCACATGTATTTCATCACCTTCTCAAGTAAGTCACAGCTGCGTATGCTTGAGTAGAAGCGTCAGCAAAACCATGTAGAGTAACGTTATTATAATTTTCTGACGTTGTTTTAAACCACCAAGGTATCTTTATATCTTGTAAATGTATCAATCCTTCTCTGTAGTTTATCCATTCTTCACAAAAGTTACATGGTAATTCATCATCCCAACCTAAATTGCAAAGCCACAATTTTTGAATTAAAACATAGACCTCCTCTTCGTTATAGGATATCTCATTTCAAGTAAGTTTACTGTTATTTTAAATTCATCATCTTTTCTATCTCATGTCAAGCCTAATATTTTTATTATCGTGTTCAGTTTTATCTCTACTGTATTCTTACTTTTCTTTTCTTGTAGATATTCTAAAACTTCATAACATTACTAGACCATTTTTGCATTTTAAATCCATCCTTTTTTAATATTGTTCTAATTTCTATACACATCTACTTTGTTTTCTCCCCATTATCATCTTATTGTCTGTTGTTTTATCTTTCTTAATGTGACCAATCTCTTTATATTCATGAATGACTTTTGTATATTCTTTTTTCAACTTTTCTGTCCTTACAAATTTCCTCTCTAAGTAATTAAATCTTCTTATAGCTTGTTCCTTTGTAAATAATTTCTTCTTTGTATATGAGTCTGTTTCTATTTCCCTAAACTTTCTTAACATATCATTGTCTTCTTTAACCATTCTAGTGATATGTAGTGTTGATATATTATGTTTGTTGCTATTCATTTTTGTATCTTCTCTTTGACCTGACAGTATCCACCCCAAACTTGTTTTCTGAGCCACTACTCCATCAACCATCTTAAGCAAACCATCTTCTATAATTTTGCAAAAGACGTCAGCGCCAAGCAGCATATCAATCCTGCCTGGTGTATTAAACATAGGGTCAGCCAATGGTACTGTTTGAAACTGTGAACAATTAATCGCGATGTGTTTTGATGGTAATCTTGTAGATATAGTCTTCAGTACATATGCCTTGACTTGTATAATCTGCTTCGTTTTAAATCGCGACATAATTGTGAGGTCAACTAAGTGTTTGACTGGTATCTGACTTCCTTCTCCAACTCCAGAGACAATACTACTGATATTCGTTTTTGATAAACCTAATAGGTCAACTACCCTTGCGGAAACGAATGAAGCTTCAGAACCCTGGTCAATTAATGCACGTAGTAGATGTTTGTGTCCATTACTTGATATAACCTCTACCTGCGCTGTAGCTAGCAATACTTCATGACCAGGTTGTTGTTGAGAAAAATGTGCAGTTGTAATCTTAGGTTCTAATTGAACTGCTGTCCCCAAATCCTTTTTCTCATTATTGTCTCTAGACTGGTGTAATAGAGAGTGATGTTTCTTCTTGCAAACTCGACATGATGTTGTTTGATTACATTTGTATGCATTATGATACGGTATAAGACAGTTGAAACATAAATTGTTGTTTTTCACAAAGTCGCGCCTTTCCTTTACAGATAATTTTGAAAAGTCTTTACATTGAAATAAATAGTGGTTATTCTTGCAATAAGTGCATTTAGGGTTTGTAGATACACCGGCATGTGCAGTTTGAAACGTATCATCATTATTGGTAGCGTGAGTTGAGGCATGAAATAATTTGTGTGTATAAGGTTTCTCTCTTGAATGTATTGACATTGGCATAACTAATTCAAGTGTATGGAACTTAACTTCAAGAAACCCTTTCAACATATCCCATGTAGGTAATTGATCAGTCGTAGTCTTATAAGAAAACTCCTCCCAGTCCTTTAGAGTCTCCGGGTCTAATTTCTGACTTACCAAAAATATTACAACAGGATCCCAAGAGCTGGTGTTAATTTCTAAATTATTTAAGCTGTTAATACATTCTGTTGTTGTATCTAAAATATTTTTAATTTGACCAGACGACTGATTAATAACCCTCTTTTGACCAAATAGCCTCTTTAAGAGAGAATTTAAAATCATCTTTTTATTACCAAAACGCCCCTTAAGTAACTCCCATGCTTGTACGTAATTATTTTCTAAAGTTTGAATATGTCTTAGTAACATTTCTGCCTCCCCTGATACGCTAGTTTTCAAATAATGTAACTTTTGAACATTGCTTAAATTTGTATTGTGAACGAGAGCTGTAAACAAATCCTGATATGTAGGCCAGTCCTCATATCTCCCTGAGAACGTAGGCAACTGAATTCGTGGCAAACTACTTACATATGGCAATGACTGAGTATCTTGACTTACGGCTACGGCTGACTTGTTGACAACTTCCGACGCTTCCAGGTTTAGTAGGTGATCAGTTAGGTCCGCTTGAAGCACCAGGTAAATCTCCTCAATTTGGTAAAATTCTTCATTGGCAAAATGCGGTAATATCACCTTTTGATCCCTCGGAGTGCATGTCGTAAGATCGTTGTGCGCCTGCTTGAATGTGTTCCAATAGTCTTCGAGAATCTTCAGTCTTGCTTGTATATACCCTTTAGTCAGTCTTTGCTTAGGACATTTCTTGATATTAATTTGTGTTTTCTGTATTATACTCCCGATCTCTTGCAATGTGTATATATACTTATCTTGTTCTTCCGTAGTTTGTTGCGACATTGTTCTTGTTGTAATGTAGTTCTTTTCGATGTATAGAAATGTATCGACTTATCTTTTGTTTGAACTGCAACTGCCTTTTGTTATATCGGTTCGTCGAGTAAACCGAACACTATTATTGTCGAGTAAGCTAATCGTCCGTAAAATCAATCCGGCTCGTTTTGGACCAAAATATGTTTGTTACTAAATTTGTATATTGTGTTTTCCTAATATAATTATTTTTCGGACGATGGAAATTGAAACGAACTTGTAACTCTCTTACTTGATTTATTTCTTGTGACATTATTTACATGACAACTTTCTTGACGCATGCATTTTTATGAAAAATAATAATAAAATTAGTATGAAGGTTTTCTTACATTAAATGAATCGGACAGCATTGCTGAGTTAAATTTTTTGTTCACGAAGATAATGCATGATGATGATTAATGTATCTATTTATGTATTAATATTATTATATGTATGTATATTAAATTATATTCATATATATATATATATCATAATAATGTTCTCTTCATAGTTAGCTGTAAATATTTTCTTTTTTTTCTTTTTAAATTTTCTTTAATTGTGTATTTACGCCTACCTCGCATTTCTCTCCGTCACACTGGGTTGGCTGGTAGAGAATGCCAATAGGCATTAAGTCCGCCCTTTGTAAAACCTAGTCTAAGGTTCATACAATAAAGAATAAATAAATAAATAAATAAATAATAATAATAATAATAATAACGCTACACACTCATAGCCCCACACTAGGATTCCCTGTGTCGTGGGTGCCATGGACAACACACAAGACAAGGACATTCACACCCAGACCGAGAACAGAAATTCAAACTCATCATTCAAATTTCTGCCTCGCTGGGAATCGAACCCAGGACCCTTGGCGCGGCGATCCGGCATGGTAACCATTGCGCCACACGGGTCGTCAGGTAAGGAAGATATAAATTAGTCAAAGCAAAAGTATGTAAATTTCTAAATTACATTGAATAATTTATTAATAAATATTTAACTATAACATCGCATTAATTTTGTAGGCAAGACGTTTTATTATGAGTTATGATAGATTTTTATCGTAAAATTTAATAAAAATAAATAAGATCCAAATCTGGAGATTTAATTTCAAATTAACAAACTAAAATTCATTTTAGCAACTCAATAACTGAAAGTATATGAAAGACGAGGTATTATAATTACTATCATAATATTAAAGGTTCCATAGCCTTGTAGTAACTAGTGACCCTGAAAAGCGAAGGGTCCCGAGTTCGATTTCCGTTCGGGCTCGACATTAATGTGACACAAATGTTTATTTATTTTATCGGTCTAACTAACTGAATATAAATTGTATATGCGCTTCGGAAGTTTATTGCAGTTTTTCAAAGCTTCTGATGGTCCCTACTATCAAACCTTTTGGTTAAAGCAATGGTATAGCTTGCAAGGCATAATTATAAAGTTTCGAATAAAAAAATCTACTCTAAAAGCACAGAAGGGCTTAGTGAAGTGTTTCCGCAACGAATTTCCCTTATAGCTTCCAATCATCAATGCTTAACGTCGTCGATCACTTACGTTTGGCTCAATCCGTACGTTACAAGCATTTGATATGCCAAAGCTCAACAAACTTCCACATACTTAACAGCGTGCAGAAATACGAGTATATACTTATATTATTTCCTGGAATTCTAATAGCATTTGCAGAATACTATTGTAAAGTGTTAGTGCAATGTATACCCAACCCATCCCGACCGGATCTATAAATAAATAAAATTATTCATCTTTTCAGGCTGTATCTTTATGATTGCTCTTAATAAGCGTGTAACTTCTGAACTTCTTTCATTCATGATCCAATAGATCTGGTTATTATAAAATTGTTGGTACATTGATATAATCATAGATTACTTGGTCAAAGTTATGTCTGAAGTCTTGGATCGGATTAAATACTTCCAACACTCAGCCAGTAAATCATACATCAGTTTGCGAACGGTAGAGTATACTCGAGGCCTCCTCTACAGAAGGGACCCTTTGTCTTAGAGACCATTAAGGGGTTTAAGCCAAAATTCGCGATGGACTACGTAATACACTACACAGTACATACAATGTAACACTTGTCTAGCGATAAGGTAGCTGTATTGTGTACATAATATAGCTGTACTCAATACCGTGTACCACAGCGGCGTGTTAGTAACGTGCCAATATGTTATGGTTATACCGAGTATGGTTATAGGGAGTATGGTTGTAGGGAGGTTGGTTACACCGAGTACAACGTTCAGACATTAATTTGCTTCGACATATGCATTCCGTAACACTGGATGTTAATTTGCTGTGTTGGATAAAACTTGGTATTCGATTACTATAATAGTAAATAACGTTCTATATTTACCTACAGGACATGTAAATAATAATTACATTTATACCTAAATTATATTATACTTACATTTTGTACTTAAATAAGGTCACATCATCACATTGATATGATATGACATGAGAAAGATTATACACAGGATTGAGAACGCATATGAACATGAGTTGTAATTATGCTTAACTGTAATCCCACCTGATTGTAAGGAATATACTTTAATTAATTTGATTTATAAAATAATTGATAATTTTGCAGGCTAATTTAATTAATTATAATCAATTTAAACAAAATTTGAAAAATGAGATGTGGCTGCAGTATTCTTATCCAGCTCTTTTGTGCATGAGACCTGCTTTAAAACCACTAAGCAACCGCATGGTGTATCAGCGGCTGTACCTATCAAATATAGTTAATATTTGAAGCGCTCATAGCACAGCGGCTTATGTCAATTTTAAGTCATCGACCAAGTTAGGCAACAGCGGACGCGGTCCATAGTTGGAATGGTGACCGCTAGTGGCAAAAAATTCTTAAGCGTTTCCGTGCTTCGGAGGACACGTAAAACCGTCGGTCTCGGTTGTTATCGTAAGATAACTGTCTTTAAGCCATGTCGGAGGCCCTCGGACGACATAAAAACTTCCGACACTCGGGTTGGCCACTAACCCCTCCACCAATCCGCACTGGAGCAGCGTGGTGGATGCTCTAGGCCTCCTCAAGAGAAGAGACCCGTGCTCAGTAGTGGGCCATCAATGGGTTGAAGCCATGGCCATAGCCATAGTAAACTATAGTTATTATTATTTTCAATATAATTTAAATATATCTCTTAATAATGCTATTTTAATTATTGCATGTTCATTAACTTACTGTACAATGCACTAACGAATATCAATTCTGCATATCAGTTACGGCCCAGCTATTAAATTGGATCCTGGAATACATGAATATTCATAGAAGCAGCATTCGATGTATAATAGCGTATCCATTACGCATTGTGTATATGCCTATGAAGGTCTAATTAATTGGCAGTGCGCATTGGAACATGTGCCATTACAGTTTACGAGCAGCAGGTGCACAGCTAATGTCTACTGCAGTTGGTCGCATTGTTCTATCCTGAATAGGAATTTCACCTAAATTTAATTCATTGTTAACTTTGTCACTACAAAGATGTGTTTACGTCATTGTATCGAACGTTTATTGTCGATGTTTCGACTCAGTCAATCGCGGTCACGGTTGAAATTCTGATTAATCCTTTGGCCATATAGGATACCTTATTAATTTTGTGTACACGAATAAACTTAGATAAGAATAGGGCGGGTGACTTCATGGTCGACTTGAGTTGACCATTAGTGGGATTATTAGTCCCTCAATCAATCGGAATTAAGGAAGTAGAGGAGTATACTCTACGAAGGAGCAAGGGCGGATCCAGCTTTGGCGCCAGGCTGGGGTCACGTAGTCATGGTCAAATCACAAGAAGTTATAATTTATTACAAAAAATTGTAATCAAAGGATAATAACAGATACATGTAAAAAATAGGAATTGTATTAATAAACGAGTAACCGCCCTCGCTTTGCTTCGGTTTTCTTTATTTTTTACACCTTAGGTTACATTATTGGAATTTTATTAAGGATCCCTATTTTTTTTCATAATATAATATAGCCTACGTCACCCGGCGATAGTGTAGCTTCCCAACAGTGAAAAAAATTTTCAAATCGGTTCACTAGTTTCGGAGCCTATTCAATGCAAACAAACAATCAAATCTTTCCTCTTTATAATATTAGTATAGATGTAAGTACAGTACGTTAAAAAATCTACTTATATTTAAATAACAAAAAAAAATGTAAAAACATTATGTTTAACAATTTTAATTAGTGGTCCACCTAGGTTCTGGACCCAGCCCCATGGTCATTGCGGAGGAGCCCTACATTTCTCAATCATAGAGACCCATGCCCTGCAGTAATGGGTTAAGGGACCAAAAATATAATTGAATAATAAATAGCGTCTTATAATACAACCGGTGCATGATCGAGCAGTTTTTACGGAGCAATAATCTTTGGCACACAAACCAATACAAAACAACAAACCCGTAAAATGCGTTTACGACAGATGCGATAGCAATGGAAGTTTTTACAACTCAGTTTTATTGCTTAGTAAAAGAGTAAAAACGATGACTGTGTATGTGGCTTACTTTGAGAATTAACTTCGTCGGATACTGACCCTAATAGTTTACACCGATCCTGGAATAAGTTTTTGGGTTGACAGAATTTTTTAAAGCAAATTTTTTAAATATTTTAAATCATTAATTTAATAAGTTATACATACGATGCACGTAATAATTTGCTTACTAATTTCTGCTTGGAGGAGAAACGTGTAAGAAACCAGTAAAACAAAACCTCATAACTGAGAATTACGCGGACGGAGAAGTGCACACTTTTCCTGGTTTGGTATAGTTAACATTTATAGCAAGAGAGAGAAAAAAAGAAAGAAAGAAACATTTATTTCGACATAAGCACTGCAATAATGTTTAAAAATCGGTTGTTTCTTATAAAACAATTATTAATTGCATTCGGAGTTGCAGCTCAATACCAATATGTCGGAAAAGGGTCGCACTCAGAATACGACGTAGAAGTGCTTGAAGAGCATAGAAAACTACAGAAAACAATTTATAGTTCATAATGGATAGTATAATTCCTTAACCGTAGTAAACAGTCTAATCATAATCCTATTTTGAAACCATATAATCGAAATATATTCCTCGATAAATTACAGAATCATATTTAACGTGATTTCGATCCGGACTTCCCTTGTTTTTTTCGGAAGTTTCAAAGGAAAGTTCTCAATATTAAATGGTCCCTGTTACTCTTAGAAATCTGTTATCTATCTCAAATATAGCAGTTTTATTTGAGATCGGTGACAGATGTTTAGCAACTTAAAAGGACTAACACAATAAACCGTTTATTGTAAGCGTCGCTTACAGAAATACGAAGTTAGTTGCTTTGTTTGTTGGGACAAATTGTGATGATGACCTTATTTCGGGGAAACCATTTAAGAAATATTTTTTATGTAACAAGTTTACAAACGGGTTGATCCACCTGATAGCAACCGTCGCCTATGGACCTAAGCGACACTAAAGGCATAAAGGATGAGTTGATGACCAAGAGAGAAGAAGTGATAAGAACATTTATTTGTCACATGAATGTCTAACGAGAATCGAACCTGGGACCATTCTCTCAGCAGCGCCCCTACCACCCACCCTCTACAAGGCTGTTACATTCGTAATACGTACACGTCACAAATTGACGTCATAATGTTACATCTTCAGAACCGTGTTAAGTGCTTTGTAAATACCTTCGTCTGTACCACAAAACTATTCCCAATAGGTAGTGCGGAACTTTTGAAATGATATGAACACTGAGCCGCTTATAAAGGGGCTTAATCTCAGGGCTGCGACTCAATTCTTATCTGCGCTTGCATTCATAGGTTGAATTAACTACTCCGTTTGAGAGACGGCTTAAGCTCACTGTCTGTTTTAATATAAAAACTAACGGGGTCGAATTTGATGAGATGAATATAAGAAAATATAAGTTTGTAACATTAATTTCTTTGAGAAATAATATCTTAAATCATTAAAAACGGGGGGCGGAAGTGCCGTCGCTAAGACGAGCGGCGATATATTTTACCTTTTTTGAAGCGTTTTTTCAAACCCTATCAGCGTTCTGTTTCATAGAACTATTGCATGACAATATAAGATTAAATTTCTTTGGGATGCCCTCGCAAAGGATTTTTTGACTAAGCCAATGGGTTTATACAGTTAAATATTGTAGAGTTATTGTAGATTTGATTACTTATTAACAGTGAAAGTGATAAAATACTAAATTCTGAGAGATTATTCGCACATATTTAAACCATTACTTATAGAAGGTTCTATGATACCTGTTCTATGAATAGTCGATGTTTTCCGATGTAGAAATAACACTCCATTTCCACGTATTCTGTCCATTTCAGGTGAATGAACTTTACTCTCATCTATTGCTAATACAACGCATCGCTGCATAATGTAACCAGTGGGCGCATTATACGCAATCTCGTACAATTGTGTTGTGCGATCCCATGTCGAACTACGATTGATTAACCTGTGATTAGGTCTATGTCTTAATACTATAGGCTTTCAGGGCTTTGAATTGTTATCACATAATATTTGATCACGAATTATTTACTTGAATTGATATCTCGTACGTGCGTGTTGATGAGTGTAAGGATTTCTTCAACGTATATAATTTTATGTTTATAACACATTATTAATTTATTATACTACACTTACTATAAATAGTTATTATACGCACTATAAATTTGAAGCGTTCATAGCACTGCACTGGGCGCAGTTTTTAGTCGAATGTGTGACTGCTAGTGGCGAAATTTCTTGAGCATTTCCGAGATTCATAGGCATACAAAGTCGGTCCCGGTTGTTATTATATTTAGATAGCAGTCGTAAGGCCACTAATTCCTCCACCAATTCCTAATAGAGTAGCGTGGTGGATTTGATCCAAGCCTCTTTTTACAATGAGAGACATTAATGGCTAAAACACATGCATAAAAATGCAGAATCAAACTATAAAAATCGTGAGTTGATCTGAAAAACGGAAAGGACGTAACATAAACCGATCAAGCGTCAGTTTTAAATGGGCATCAATATACCGCGCCATATTGCATCGTTTCACCCGTTTTATCACCCCAGTGGTTGGCAGATGTTGAAATAAATATATCAAGCGAAATTTACGAGCCAAACTCGGTTAATGTGGAACAAATAACATTAAATAAGCGCTGCTCTTTTAATTCTACTAGAATTTAAAATTAAGGAAAAACTGATAACAAGATATATTAAGTTGTCAGGTATACTTTTATTTTAGAATATTTTTTTATTTTGCAACTGGACGATCGTCAAATCAACGTTGCGTCCTCATTGCTAAATATAAATAAAACTAAACGAGAATTCTTTATTTTAAAGATGTGCTGAGGAGTTTCTTTAGGCTTTTCTTCTCCTCCATGACAAAGCACCTTCCGAAAAGCCAAAAAAATGACGTGCATAAGTGTATCAATGATACCTATATGAATAAAATATTTTGACTTTGACTTTGACTTTAGTAAAATACAAATTGTACCTGCAATGACTACTGTTCATTTTCACACCTGACAAAACGCGTAGTGAATGGTACTTGGGGCTTGTATTGGGAAACGAATACGGTGAAAAATGTAAAAACAGACACTAGTGGTGGTTTATCGTTACCGAGAACAGTATGGTAAATACAGCCGCAGTGCGAGCCGAGTGGCGTTGCAAATGGACGGTGGCGACGGCTCCGCCATATTGCCTCCTATAAGGGTTCCGTAGTCAAAACGAAGTGTCTTCAAGTCAAGAGTGAAGTACTTTTACTAAGTAGTACTTTCGTCATATCCATCCGTCCCGAAAGCTGTATTTAGCAAGAATATTGGAACGAAGTTCCTTATCGCGCGTTGTGAAAGGGGGCTAGACGGAAAATTACGACACTTTTTGATTCTTACGAATGACGACACTTTTTTTGAAGTGATTCAGAGAGTTTTACAGAGATGGCGCTGTACAACAAAACAATACTTAAATCGAAAGGAACTTCGTTCCATCCGGGTGTCCCTTGACACCTCTCATGTTTTTATTTTTTTTTATAATTTTGACTAAGTGGTAGAAACAAATCTGTATTTTCAGGGTACCTTTCCTACACGTTTTTAGAAGTTTTTATCTCGCCTACCCCATAGTGAGGGGTATAATTGAATTACTCATATCGTGACAAATAATATTTATAACGATTTTAAAAGGAGGTCTAGATGCTAGGTTGACTAAGCAAATTTACAAGTAGACGTTGATTAACTTATAACTTTACTGCGGAACCCTACACTGCGCGCGGCTCCACACGCACTTCTCCGGTATTCATACTGCAGTGTTTGCCGCTTCAATATTTATATCCCAATTTGAATATTAGTCGATTTTTGATGTAAATGGCCGACAAATGAGCCAACAAGCCATTAGATAAGTGATCATTGAAACCATGCAGATCAAAAACGCCTAAAACATTACCGATGCGATACCGGCCTACATAGAAGAGAAAAAAAAATTATATTATCTAAGGGAAATTTTCAAGGAGCAACGCAAATTTTTTTGAGAGTACCTACCTACCTACCTACCTACCTAAGAATACCTACTGGCTATGGGCGTTCTCCTTTACCACTTGTTTTGTAAAAAAATTGTTACCTAATGTCAAAGGGAAGACATAATGTACTCTATCTATCTTATCTATAAGTCACAGAAATTTTTACTTGACTGAAAAATTAAGTTTAAAACCCCACTGCATGTAGGTATAGGTAAGGAGTGCCACTTCTAAATATTGTTTTAGGTATTAGACTTTAATAACATTGTAAATACACCGCACAGCGAAGAATTATATTTGAAGTTGTGTTATGGCTTTGATATCGACAGGGTTTATTCAAAACGTCCGGTTCAGAAATGGCCCCGTCGTAGCAAAAAATATGATGACATTTTATGAACTCCTTTTTGTTACAAATATGCGTACGATGTGTTATTGTATCACTTGTAACATGTGACTTCATTCGCATCATAGGTTCGAATGTATAATATTATATGTCATTCGAATGATAGTTGCAAATTTGACATTGAAGGCCAAAATAGGATACATAAGTCACTAGAGAGCCCACCAGAGAGCTAACCATCTGAGCCCTCTCACTCAGACTTAGACAGAGTCCCGAAGCATCACTGTAGCCGAAATTGGCTCTGAGGCATCATCATCAGTTGCAAATGGACGTCAATTCTCCGCTACATAAATATATCATTTTCATAGCCGCATTTTTATTATTGGCGATGATAAAGAATCAATAGTTATTTATGACCTCATATTTTCCTCAATCCTGATTTCTTACTAAAATAAAATAAATCGTCAGATTCCAATTAACAAGCCCTCGAGCTATTCTGTCATCGACTTGGATTGAAGATCAGCGTCTCTGTTAGTCTATGACTATTGCTAAGGCCAGTCTACTAATCTACAGATATAATATAATGATATAGGCATACCTACTCCATTTTTTTAGACGAGTGAAACGAGTCCTGTATGGTAAACAATTTTGTGTATTTTCTGTGTGATTTAAAAATAAGTCTGACACAAAATGAAAACAATTTAAAAACAAATAATAATTTAATGCCAAAATTATTTTTTGTTATGTATCAATCTTTTTCTAAAGCTGTAGTAACTATACAAAATTTGAAAACACTAGGCTTTGGATATAGAAGTATTGTAGTAAACAGCCCTGACGTACAAATAGCGAAAAAAAAAGTTTTATGCTGATTCAGCGCAGTTTTGTTGCTGTTTTGGTTTCTAATGCTCCTATATAAACCCCTAAGTAATAAAAAATAGCGACCAAATCTGTAAAAAGAGTTTCATAGTTTTCAGGTTCCGGCTACAGGTTTAAAGCTCCATTGTTGAAAAATATTACTCTTAGTTACTTTTATTGATAGTGATGATGACAATGTGGTGATTCAACAACATTCAATAAAATGGCAACAAGCGAAAGAAAATGTAGAATCATATCATGTCTGTCGCTCAACAAAAATTCTGGTATGGATGCACCTTTTTAAAAGAAAACTATTTTTTCTGACATAGACGAATCGTTCGTAGGTTTATGCAAACATTCCTGTTAACAGTTTTTGCGTTTCTATCGCTGAATAGAGTCTGAGAGCGTCGATCTCGCCTCCTGAAGCGGCAGTTTTAAATGCACATCAATATTTCGCGTCGTGGCTTGCTGTTGATATATACTTAATATATCATCATTAAATGTACGATAGCGGAAAATGGCTACTGATTTTATTGCAATATTTCGCAAATTCGATAGCAACTTACGTTTGAAGAAAATGACGATAAATGGAGAAGGTTTTAAACAAGTTTTGTTTTGTTTAAATTGCTTTAAAAATTATCCATTTTGGTAGGAAATCTTAAGAAACGTGTCACGAAGGTTTTTTGTCAATTCAGATTTAGCGAAATCTCATTTTCTCTCTGTCTATGAGGTTTGCAAGTAGGTACGTGAATCTATGTACAATATATAAAATGATTACAATAATACTTAGTACATATGTAATAAACTGTGTAAAAATGTTAGCAGTATACTACGCATATGAATTGTGTTCATATAGCATTCTTCGGGAAAAAAGGCAATAATGAAATTTTCTTTTAGTAAAAACCATGCAATATTATTATCAACTTACTTAACAATTACAATAAGTTACACCAGAGTCATTCACAAAACAAACGAGGAGATAGCCGTTAACGCCATGATTGTAGGTTGCACGCTGCAGGCTGTAGTTTCGAGCACAAACTGAAGTTGTTCCGCTCTATAGCTTAAGATAATCTGTCCCAACCAGCGGCATTTGTGCATTTGATTTGGAGCTAAAATAAACAAGAGGAGCGAAAACAATGTGATTTCAAGCCAAACTCCACTGTAATGGGGTTGGTTAAATACACTTAGATCCACCCACTCGAGGTAAGAAGGATTTTTTTAAAATACGACGATAGAGAAAATTTGCTTTAAATTCGTCCTAGAATTTTCGCAATGAGCATTTTTCTGATTATCCTGCACACACTATTTTAAAATTAGAGGTGTGTGACAGAATTGAACCTCGACCTGCTTGAACGTGAAGCAGCAATAAAACATCACTTGATACACGTATGCTTGTATAACAAATAAGGCCTCAGAAATACATACTAGAAACTAGCATGATTGTTTAGCAAACATACATACAAACAAACAAACACACACACATGCACACACACACACACACACACACACACACACAGAGAGAGAGAGAGAGAGAGAGAGAGAGAGAGACACACACACACACAGAGAGACACACACACACAGAGAGACACACACAACTTGCATAAACACACACACAGGTAGTTATTAGATCTTTATAAATAGGTACTACTGTTTAATTATTTAACGGAAATTAAACTGGTTGGGTGGTGGTTCGGGAAATAATAACAACAGTGGGCGTTTACATCACTTTAGTCAGAAACTCATTTTAACACAGGTTTTACACTGGTTATAATTAAATACGCGATTAGGACTGATTGTCTTCAATTATCCGAGTAACAACCAACAAATAATAGGGCACGACGGCCCAGTGGCCTCCCATCACCCCTTACAGCCACCCCAATGCCTCGCATAATCGTCTGATCCTGTTACTCGTCAATCTGATATCACAATACAATTCACACGTCGCGTTCCGTCTTAAAAGTAACAACGTTCTTGTCTAGGCGTCTACTCAGCTCGAAGGCTGTATCCAGAATGTAACGATACTCTTCTCTAGGTGTTCGTGCAGCTCGAAGGCTGATTCCGAAGTGTCCGTTCGTCGCTTGCAAGTTAATAGCTTTCCTCGGTTCTCCCGCCACGTCACCGCGTGACCAAATGACAGTAGTAAATTCACATAGTGTTGCCATCTTCACACTCCGAATACACACAAGCCTGGCCCGGCTTGACGTTCCATTTTATGATCTCCGACACGGCCATCGTGACAATCTCACCGTCCTCGGTGAGGCAGCAGGGGACCATCTGGAAAAGACATAACCTTCGCAAAGTAAAAGTTTCCCACTCGGCCTCCCTGACCTCAAGCCCCAAGGCTTCATAATGAAAACACACGTAGCAGCCAGAACGGGATAATACCAAGAACTACAATCTGATAACGCGATCTAACTTTACAACAAAATGCTTCATGGCACTCAAAGATAAGTCAGCAGTTTGTATGCAATACTCTGATCATCATCATCATCATCATCATCAACACCATCATCATCATGAGCCAACCGGGCTACCTCCTGTACCCAGTTCCACATCACAACAACAACAACAACTCACTGCTTCCCATCGGAAGCTCCAACAGCGACTGCTTACAGCTCCAAGCCAAACGCACGCCACGAATGACTGGAGTTGCATGCTATCTGAGCGACTTGCATACCACTTACTACTCATCAAAAGCAATCAACAATCGATTCACTTGCTCTGAACATTTTACGAAATTCTTAGTGTGTTATCCCGTCTGTCTTAAAGATTCTCAAAAACAGTTCAACAAATCAGTAAAGGAATTATTATCTTTGCATGTCACTTTTAAATAACAAAAAGGTTATTTTTCGCTCACTTCGCTCACCAAATTCCCTCTGTGGCCTTCATTACCAAAAATCGTCAAGCACACAAACCCAAGCAACCATCAAACGTCACATGTTGACATTACGTAATATCAGCACAAACTCAAAAAGGAACAATTACTGTCAGTGAGCAGTTATCAAAATTAGCTACAATAGAATCAATACAGATCACCTGTTATATCATGTCGCCATCCAATGACCGATGATGTTTATCGTAAGCCACGGTACAAGGAGCCGCGATGCGCTCTCGTCAGTATCAACAAAATTAAATGCAGTTAGTTGTTGCCGCGCTTCGTTATCTCGCATTGATGCAACTTCTCGTCACCGTTTAGATATTCACAGGTTGCATGTCCATACAACTGTCATCGTCACTTAGTTTATCTGAAACACACAAAAAACAAAAGACAAAAACACGAAATGTCTAATTGTTATTTTTTTGAACTGAGGGTACACGATATCAAGATGTTTGAAAATTGAATATTCTTGATCTCATTTACAGAACGCTTCTGGTGTCACAAAACAATATACTTGCACTGACTTTGAATAACTTTGTTAATCATAATTACGTTGACTTTATAATACTTCGTTAAATCAAGCACAAATACGACGAAACGATTTGTAGTTTACGTAAACTACCATTCTAACCAGTTCTTTCCAATCAATCTTATTTTAAGGAAAACCTTGCATGTTCCAGGATTTCGAAGCACAACATTCTTACACAAAATAAAATTTACAAAATCATAACTCTGAAAATTCTGTCAGGTGTTTTGACAGTTCAAGATGACGGCACCATTTACACTGCTTTGCTTGACTTCCAGTGTATACTACACTAAAACACTATCGAATTATCCAATCTTGTTAATAATAATGAAAAAAATATGCCATACCAAATCGCTGTCTTATAACCTCAAACCTTAATGACATTTTTCCGATCCTTTGTATTCGAATTTTACATGCTTGCCGTCCACCGTTTGTAACATCATATCTGAAAAACCTGAAATGCGGATTCTTGCAATCCGAATGAAAAGATTTTCGAGTACTTTTCCCTCAAAGACACGTCTTATGAAATTTTTTTTTTTTGTGGTTTCTTTGGTTTGTTGATATAGTTTGGTGTCTTGGATGCTATTACTCCCTCGGCCATCTTTGACAAAATGAACACGTCCTCGTGTTCTGTGTTCAAATACTCGTAGTAACATACTCTGTTCCACTATTCACTTCCATCATAATTGCTTCTCGACTGAATATCGACATCTTGCGTGAGGCAAATATCTGGGGGTAGGTTCACATATTTTCTTTGTAAAATTCCACGGTTTTCATTTACTCGCGTTTACTGTCGTAACGTTTCTCATTGCAACCAATTCATTTCAATATCATCCGAACCACCGTCATTCTTCATTTATTTTCCAACATGTGTGGGCGAAATTTTCTCATCATGTGGGTCCATTCCACTTCCGATAACGGAAATTAAACTGGTTGGGTGGTGGTTCGGGAAATAATAACAACAGTGGGCGTTTACATCACTTTAGTCAGAAACTCATTTTAACACAGGTTTTACACTGGTTATAATTAAATACGCGATTAGGACTGATTGTCTTCAATTATCCGAGTAACAACCAACAAATAATAGGGCACGACGGCCCAGTGGCCTCCCATCACCCCTTACAGCCACCCCAATGCCTCGCATAATCGTCTGATCCTGTTACTCGTCAATCTGATATCACAATACAATTCACACGTCGCGTTCCGTCTTAAAAGTAACAACGTTCTTGTCTAGGCGTCTACTCAGCTCGAAGGCTGTATCCAGAATGTAACGATACTCTTCTCTAGGTGTCCGTGCAGCTCGAAGGCTGATTCCGAAGTGTCCGTTCGTCGCTTGCAAGTTAATAGCTTTCCTCGGTTCTCCCGCCACGTCACCGCGTGACCAAATGACAGTAGTAAATTCACATAGTGTTGCCATCTTCACACTCCGAATACACACAAGCCTGGCCCGGCTTGACGTTCCATTTTATGATCTCCGACATATTTAATATTTAATAGAAATTAAGTGTTTTTTCTTTCTTACCTTTATTTACATTTTAAGACTATACTAAAATTGTAACAAAAGAATTGGGAAGGAACTGTCTCCCAGTCCACAGCTCACGCTTTTCTGGGAGTCAGGGCTCTTCATTTTAAATGTACTCTCATTTATGGTGCATAAACATTATTATTATGAACATTATTATTATTATTATTAATTTTGTATACATACACAAGACACACGCACAGAGTTTATCACCTTCCACCCGCACATCAGTTAGCAGACTGGTGTCCTACAAACTTGCATACATATCACAACTACATCAGAATGCTACGATCATTCATATTCACAGCCTAAAAACCAGAAGCGCTAACGTATTTATAAACACCGGAAAACCCGTTACGAGATTCCAATACCCAGACCCAGCGACCTTTAATCCTTAAAGGATTTATAATCTTGCTGTTTACGTGCGCCACAAAAATGCCGATAACAGGCAACGGTAATAAATCATTGCGTTTGATAAAGCATTTGCTGCTCTATTGTTCGGTTTTCCTCTACTATTTGGAAATAAAATACCGGGGTCTATGCACTTTTGGTATACACAGCGGTAAGAGATTAACGACTGGAAAATCGTAGGGAGATCGTTGGTACTTATGCTTCGTGTGAAAACCTCATCAGGTGTAATAGGAAATCCTAGAGCAAGTCTCGAATTCAGTGTCGAATTTGCTTCGCCAGGATCTATATCTTGCCCTATGGCCGTCTAAAAAAGTTGGTAAATAAAGTAATCACGTTTCAAAACAAATTGCTTTAACCTTATACTTCAGTTATACAATCTGTCTTTAAGTCTGTTTTAAAGTGATTTCATCGGACGATAATCAAATTATTGATTTAAATTCAAATTTCTTAAGAAACGAAAGAGGTGTATTCGCTTCAAGTTTTAATGCCGCTCTCAGTCGTTGATGAGACAACAAGCCTAATTGTTTTTGTATCACTTTGATTGTGAATTGTTCCTGAAGGTCGCAAACACTGATTGCAAATAACTGAACGCTTTGTTTAAATGATTGAGTTTAAAACAGATTGATACAGATTAAATTATTGTTCAATAAAAACAATTATAATTGCTTTGTAATTACAATTTACGACCACTAATTTAGTTGTTAGTGAACTCATAGAGCGGAGAGCTGTAGTTTGATTATAGATACAGATAAAAGAAGAAGGGGACGAAGTCCTAGAAGGACTATATTTAATGCGGAGATTTAATGTAATGGGATTAAAATATATATCAAAAGCAGCTTGTACTGTGGAGTATCGTAATAAAAGTCGTCCAAAAATACTATAATATGTGTCTGCAAATACTATTTTTCGATTTAGGGGTCCGTTTGCATTTAGTTAAAGCCAATTGTCCCCCTACCTGCCAGCTCAGCGGTAGGGTAAAAATCACGACTAGTATATATATGATGAATGTAAAAGGAAAACTATCACGCCCAGGTAAGCTTAAGTAATATAATTATAATTGATATAATTTAATTGAATTATAATTAAATTAAATTAAATTAGTAAACTTCTTCATTGATTGACGTCACAGTTATCAAAATCAGCACGTTACTTAGATACCTCTGAGTACCGAGGAACTTACGTTAATTACAATCATAATTATGAAACATGATATGTCAAATGTACATTATTGCTAAATTCATTTAACCCTTTTGGCATTCCCGACGGTACTACATCCTACATGTCCTCTACTTTTAAGCTTTACAATAAAATAAACACACAAACGTGACGTGTGAAAAAGCCTTGTCAGATAGTACCTAGATACAGGAATATTTTTCTCTGCAAGTGGAAACATAGGTTGCGTCGCTCCCCTCTTCACCAGCTCTCCACAACAACTGCTCATGAGGACATGACTTATGAGTGTTCAAGGGGCTGGTGCGTAAAGTTATCCGGTAAGAGCCAACTTTTGTGACAGCGTTTTTATATTGCGGAAACTATACTTATAATATTGTTGGGACTCACCGACACCGTTGGGACACACTGAACGAGTTGAGCTGTTTGATAGTAGCGTCAGTTGTTATGGAGTTTGGGGCGTAACAAAAATACATAATAGTTATGTTTGGAGAATACTTTTCTTCGGTTTATAGTTTCCGAACCAAAATATTAGAACTTGGCGTAAAGCGGCTTTCTGTTTGGCACAGGTTTACACATAATTGAGTAATGTCATAGAACAAACATCTTGAACAAAATGTGTGTCCTGCCCGGGAGGTTCGATTTTCAAAATTGACCCCCGTTCTCCTTTCAAAATCAAACGAATCCATTGAAGATTGAAGCCACGTGGTGCCAATGCATTGGGACATACATGGTGTTCGCGGTGTCGGTTCTATACGCTAGTAATAATACTTAAATGGCTTAAACACGCTGTTTTAGTGTGGATTGGTTTAAAGGTTAATGAAGTAAGTTTTAGTCTACTTTGCAACACTCCACGATCACTATGTGTATCTACGAGTATACTATACTATCCTCCTGCCTACGCGGCCACGCAGAAAGGAAACATGCACCTATAATAAATAACAGTATATACCAACATTCATACCAGCGCTAACACGTGTTTTGCCTCAAAATAGAGCATCATCAGGGTAAATTGACTCTACGATGGCTAGTCGCAAAGGCCTCTATCCCTTTGTATAAATGGCCAACCCAAGACAAACAGAAAACTCGAGTGTTAGAACTTGATAAATATAATACATTATCAATATAATACATTATCATAACTTTGGAAGCACAGAAGCGCTCAAGGAATTTAGTCACCAGTAGTTTTCCATTCAACTTCCAAAATTCGCCTAATTCCTTCCTAGTACCTTCGTCGCATAAATGTCTTCGCTAATGCTTCAATATAAAGCCGAAATCTCGCTCATTATTGCTTTTTTATAGTATAGTTTTATTGCATATTTACTGCTGTTATTATTATATTAGTTTAAATCGAGTGTTTAATTCAGTAAGCTATTGTAATATACCTATGCCTAAAAATAAAATACATAATAAACTCAAATTCAAATCACTTATTTCATGTAGGTACATATAAAGAGTCTCAAAAGACATCCTTGATTGAATAGTGTCTGAGTTCTTGCTGCGCTTGTGAACATATTCTTACTGAATATGCTATGACAGAATGAATTTTATGAAGTCATGAACGTACTTTCCATAATGGATTATGATATAAGTTTTGACGGAAGAAGCGACTCGAAAAGTTGTAAATTTTCATCCGCCGTTGTTTTATTTACAGAAATACGATGTGGGATAGCTTTAAAAATAAAATAGTAATGTTTTTGTTGCAACGTAAAGATATTACTTAAATAAGAGTTCACAAAAGGTTATGTTATTTAAAACTTATTAAAGATAACATTAAAATATATATCATTAGTGTATTATGCTATTCAATTAACAGTGACTTGCGTTATTTGCCTGCATCGGCGTTTCAACTACCCACCATCCACAGAACATATAATTTCTAATTATATTATTAGATGTTCTGTGCCGCCATCCCTATGACGGAGTCTTCAAGAAAAGAGTGAATAGACTTTTACCAAGATTTTCTAAGGATTCTTCTAAGAAAATGGTTTCTCTAATCAATGCTTAAGTTTAGGAGTGTCTGGCTGAGGGATAAAACCGTGCTGTCTGGCAAATGGATAATGTCATTCTAATTATTATTCTATAGAAAATATTAAAAAAACTGAGGTTTATACTTTTACGAAACTTACATCCAAGTAAACACCTTTGTTACCTGGTCTCTGGTATCTACCAAAGCAACCATCATCCAAACTTCATAGTCCCGGAGTTTCTTACCTAAGTTGAGATAACGTTTCAGGTCTTATAAAATGTGGAACGAACATCATGTATGTATCTCCCAATGTATTGGCGCCACGTAGCTTCTTCAATGGATTCGTTCGATTTTGAAAGGAGAACGGAGGGTCAATTTTGAAAATCGAACCTCCCGGGCGGGACACACATTTTGTTCGAGATGTCTGTTCTATAACATTATACTTCAATGGGTAATTACGGTATTTTCCTTCAGTGGAACAAGTAACTGAAACGAGGGTAGGAAGAAGTTCTTGAAATTATAAAGACGGAAAGACATGAAAATTCAGATCCGTAGTTGTCAAGTCGAGATTCCAACTCTGGTAATCTTAGCTGGATTTCTATATTTAGAGATTTTAATATGTAGCACGCTGAATTTTTAAAATTTCGACATTTCTTACCATCTCTCTAATATGAGCTGACTTCATAATTATGAAATTTGAGGATTTTATATTTTTGTTAGAAAAAAAACTTGAGAGGTGTCAAGGGACACCCGGATGGAACGAAGTTCCTTTCGATTTAAGTTTTGTTGTACAGCGCCATCTCTGTAAAACTCACTGAATCACTTCAAAAAAAGTGTAAAATCAAAAAGTGTCGTAATTTTCCGTCTAGCCCCCTTTCACAACGCGCGATAAGGAACTTCGTTCCAAAATCAAAGTTTTTCAAATAAATATAATCTATATAGAATATACAGTATGTATATACAGGGTGGCCCGTAAGTAGTTGCTCAACCGTAGAGGGCAGATAACTTGTAAGTGGGTCTACCATCATTGTCAAATAATGAACTGTGTCACAGTTTTCGAGAATTTTGCCTTTTTTAAAACTATTGAATATTCGGCACCTTTATCCGACTTTTTCCTGCTGAGTCCACAAACGAGCAGATATTTTGATAATTATTTTTTTAGAACTCTCAGAAAGTTGTTTTATAAATATCAGTATGTAATTTTGTTGAAATTATTAGGGAACGCTGAGGAAATAGACTTAGGAATATACTTTGGATATCTTTGTTTTTGATTTTCTTCGCCACAACTTTAATGCGAGGTGTTTGAAAAAAGGTACAATACAGGCTACTTTTATAGAGAAAATTTTGAAATAAAACCCATTTCAGTGTCAAAGGTGTGAATTTGAAACAAAAGTTTTTTTTTGTTCACTGTTATGGGCTGAACTTTTTAAATGGTTTTTGCCTAAAATTACGTTCCATTAAATTAATGATTTTATTCGCTTTTCAGTTTTTTTCTTGGGTTAAAATTTTTGTCAAAAAGTAATGTTTTAAAATGTTTAAGCGCTATAAATTACTTTATTCCCATCGTATTCATAAAGTTAAAGAACATTATATAAATTACCGCCTATACTGTAAATCGTGCACTATTCTATCTTGACACAAAGCACGCTTCTAGAGCTAGTCAAAGGCTTTGTCAATGCATGTCAATGCTTAGAACTCTCTGATTATTATTCTATGACTGCTCTTGGCAACCCACTGCGGCAGTTCAAAAATGGAACCGCGCTGACATATTGCGGTAATGGTGGCACTGCAGAAAAATTTAATTATTAAATCATTCGTCCATTAGCCGTCGGCCTTTCGTTACGAATTAAACCGATATTAAACGGGCGTGGTATTACTGAAGCGATTACCGGTTATTTTGGGTCCTGGAGCCTGAAAGAGCAGTAACTTAAACTGCTATTGGAATATAAAAAAGAAATCAACAAGTTAATGACCTTGACAATTACAGTATAATTATATTATCATATTAAGAACATTATTGCCATTTTCTCATGAAATGTTAGTTCTACCTGTTTGCTAAATTTTTATGAAAATCCATTCAGTAGTTTTTGTGAAAGAGTAACAAACACATCCACACAAACTTTCACATTTTTTTATACATTATAAGCACATACTTGAAAAAGGAACCAGACGGATTGTCAGCAACAAATTCAGTGAAGCACCCATAGCACCAAATCCTCTATTCGTACAAGTATCACACGCCCATGCTGTTATTAATCGGCCGCCATTACCGCGTCGGATTGGTCGGACAGCACTAAGAATTACGCACACATGGTAAGCGGGCGGCGTCATTCTCAATAAGACACGGTGACGTCTGATTCTTTTTTCAAGTCTGTGCTTATAAGTTAATGCTTATTTATAATTTATAATATTAGTAGGAAGTAGGATGTACTGGTAAATCTACTTAGTTTTATTTGAGAGACAAATACATTGCATTACTGTATTGAAAGCTGCAGTTACATCGACGGGTTCGCTCGGCCTCTCAATATTTCCTCGTGATTGTTTCGTTGTTCAAACACGCTGAAGAGTCGCTTTGGTATCTTTCACAGACGTCTACCAATCGTGTAATGGATTTTAAACGATACTGTATAAACAAAGACGTAGACACTATTGTGAGTTTCGAATAACATCAATAAATGGGAAGTCCAAATGCTTCAGAGAATTTTTGCAAAAAATAAAAGCAAAAAGATTGAAGGTAAAATTTGAAGTGTTCGTTCATATTGACTGAACTCGTCGCGAACCACACCGGTTCTCATGATTATTTTACCAAACACATGCAAACTGTGGAATGAGCTTCCTTCTAAGATATTCACGGAACGCTAAGACAGAATTATTCTTCAGAGCCAGCGTTATATTAGCGACTTTTCTGGTGTATGCTCATATGTCACAAGATACCATCAGATGTCTTTTTATCAGCCTTTCAGGTTATAAAAAAGCAGGGTCATTACCTGGCTGCGAGGTCAGAAAATTATGAACAAGCGATGTAAGAACAGAGGTAAAGAGAATTTCGAGATTTAATGTCGATATACAATGATAATAATGTTAAGTACCTACCTACTTGCTAGTTAAAGTTCATGTTTACGATAATTTGAAATCATATGAGTGAAAACACATTGTTTCAAGCGGGGCGAGACTGTGACTATTGTGAAGTTTCTAATTACTTCGGAATTAATTTATACATGTCATATTATACTCACTGAATTATATCGAAAAGTTTCCATTACAAAAGTTATGCCAATTCGTTATCGAACAGGACGAAGAGAAAATTACAGCCAGAAATATGTATTACGTAACATAACTTCATTACTATTCAAGTATTGCTCATGTAAATATGACAGCATATTATAAGTTTTTCGGATACTTCCTCCGACGTAAAAATTATTAGCAACAATGCTTCGGAAATTTCTTCCACAGAAGAGTACAAGGTAAAAGAGGTTGGCAGCATTGCTTTGGATATTTCCTCCAAGGTAAAATACGTTAGCAGCATTGCTTCCGTCAGCAGAAAAATAAATCTCTCATACGACTCGGGCATTAGTATGCAGCAAGCATGAACACCCCTTCGTATTTCATGGTCGATTTGCGCGCAATAAGTGATGCCACATATAATCATCGATGCCACAAATATCAATGTAGCCTGCGTTGAATGCTTGCGATCATACCCGAGGCTTTACGAATTGCTGGTATTGAACAGCTTTTTTGTAAATGTAAATGACTAACGAGCGAATGCGCCACCTGATGGCATTGTTCGCCCATGGATGGGTAACAGCTAATGTATCGCTTTTCGTTGCTGGCCACAAAGTAAGCAATATATTGGTAAAGATCTTATAGTTTCGCTTGAACCCAATGGCTCATTACTGAACATGGGTGTCTCCCCTTGAAGAGGCCTAGACTCTAGAGCATACAAAACGACGCTGCTCCAGTGCGGATTTGTGGAGGGGTTATTTGGTCTACCCAAGTGTCTGAAGTTTTATGGCCGCCCAAAGGCCTCCGACATGGCTTACGGCTGTTATCTTACAATATCAACTAGGCCAGACGGCTTTACGTGCCCTTCAAAGTATTGTGCTCCATATTGCGTGGTATGGACATATAATGAGAAGTTAGATCAATGGACAAACATTAATCTGCCATATAAATGTCAGAGTTACAAGAAAAAGACATCAAGTTTATATTTATTGAAATAAACTCCGTAATTACTAGGTACTGGAAGATTAAAACCACATACAAAATACGAACTGCAAAAGAAGTATAAAGTAGCAGTGAGTCTTTGCTTTACGCTAATTACGGAGTCCTCTGTAAATATACTGTATACCGTAGTATCTATGGCTAAGGCTTAAATCACATTTATCAGCATCGATTCGCATTCATACGTAATTACGCATCGTTAGTCAAAGGCAATACATAGCAATTGATTTGTTAAAGGCACGCCAACTAGGTACTTATGATGTTACATTAATAGTAAGTATACAACGAAACATCTTTAATACAGCATTTACTTAATTAAACGCCATAGGTACTTTCAGAATTTAGACTGAGAAAAAAATAGAAGTAAAAATGTAAGAATACAACGCAAAATTTCCTAAACTAAATTAACTACTCATGGAATAGCAGCAGTGTAATGGAATACGTCATGGACTATTCCTTTCAATTTTCCTATCCCTTCTCGGCGTTTTGGCTAGGATCAAAGTTCAAGATCAAAATGTTCCTTACACGTTTGACATACACTCTCATTGACAGTTGTGTCTCATTCTCATTGCAATTTCTGATACGTAAAACCGGAAGTTACACTTATAGATAAAATACGAAATCCGAATCCATGCTGAAGCGACAATTGATGCGCATGCATCTTCATACAAAGTGGCTATTTTCTGTAGATAAAATGCGACTCGGCGAAGACAAATGTGTTTCAGGCCTAAATGTTTTTTAATAAACGTCCCTAGAGACTCCAGATTGAATTTGCATAAGATTAATCACGTAGTATTGCTCATTTAAATGAAAATAGATGTGCCCGCCAGGGGGCCAGGTTACACCTGATGGCCCCTGCAGTAAAATTCTTCATTGTAAAATAGCGAAGCGTCGTCAGGTTTCAGAAGTCTTTGATAAAAGATTCAGTAGACCCTCATGGTTTTACGGGAAAAATTAAGATTTTTGTGTACTTGCTTAAACGCAAAATATCAACCAATACTACTATCATTCTACTTGGTTTATTTATTTATTTACTACTAAATTACAACATTTTTAATTCAAAAAAGATGTTACTACATATTAATAATAGCATAAGTTATTTACATAAATCTAAATAAACTGAAATGTAGATCTTAACTAAGTTAGTACTATATTAAAAAGTATATTTACAAGAAATAAATGTCACCCAAAATTCCCAAATTCGGCATTGTACCCAGAACGCTGGCAGCATTGCCCCGCTGTATTGCCAAACTAATTCTTTGACTATCATTCTACTAATAATATTATACATATGAAAGTTTGTGAGGATGTACAGATTGTCACGAAAGTTAGCATACATCATGATCTAACCATGACCTGGAATAAGATATAGGGAACTTATGTCCCGAAAATGGCGAGCAAAGCCACGGGCAGTGCGCGAGTCTAACAATCTGTTATCAGCAGCAAAAGGTCTATAGAGGTTGAGTCAAACCGGCTTTTACCAAACAATAGAACGCTATGTGATTGAAATTCGGTAATTACGCCTCTGATAGACGCAGTGCGTTGAAAGTTCAAACCACAATCGTATTGGACGTGCTATCGAATACCACGTAAAATACGTGATGTAAACATTGAAGTATAATGTCATAGAACAGACATCTCTAACAAAATGTGTATTTTCAAAATTGAGCCCCGGTTCTCCTTTCAAAATCGAACGAAACCATTGAAGATTGAAGCCATTTGACGCCAATGCATTGGGACATAGGTACATGTTGTTCGCGGTGTCTGTTCTATACGCTAGTAATACTTCAATGGATGTAAAACACAAAATTACGCCCATCCGGATTCATCAGATGAAAAACTCCCCAAGTTCGGACACATGCCAATATTCTGGAGTACGCGTTGTGGTTTCGATTCTAGACTCATTTTCAGTACTAGATTGTTAATTAAAAATTTCAGACTTATAGTTGAAAATTGCCATTTTAATTTGATAATTGAAAATTGGAATTTCTGAATTTTGAACAACCGTATTAATTAGTTTTTATTGAAAAAGTTTATTTGAAATATATATACTGGTCACAAGTTGGTATTACGATCCGGCTTTCTATGTATTTAGGGAGGATATAAATGACAGATTTATATGAACACGAGTAGTAGAATTTACTATTAAAAGTATGGTACATCTCTGTGCTCTTACGTTTGCCTGTCTTTTCATTACAAAACACTTTCTGTTTCCTAATATATTATAGTTAGAGGAAGAAAATGTTCACACTTACCCTACGTTTTCCTACGTCCTACCTGGCAGTGAAATATTATGAATGGTAAGCGAGCAATTTTGGTAAAACGATTATATTAGCTTTATGCATACGACATGTTCAGATGATAATGGGTGGTGGAAACAGAGATATTGACTACATAAAAAGCATGGTAGACGGTTACTTCAGTTCAAGTTCCGGCCAAGTGCGTGTCAGGCCACGCGCAATGAAGAGTTCCCTAGTTCTACTTAAGCTACCCTTGCCTTGATAATTTTCCTTTTAAATTCATCTTACGTACTAGTGCCGTGAACTTATTCACATGTCCAACATTTGACTTTAACCTAAATTAGCACTTTAAAGCGGAATATTTCGCAAACGGATCCATGAATCAAAAAAATGTTCTTTGCGCTCCCATAAAAATTTTAATGACCTTTTCAACGATAACCCAAACAAGGAGGAGACGAGAAAAAAAATCATTCCCTCTTTACTTGCAAGGGAGCGGATGGGCATGATGAAACTATAATAAAAAAATGAGATCAGCTTCTTAATCATGTGGAGGAGCTACCAAAAAATAGAGCCAATTCAATGTTTCAGACAATTTGGACTGTAAAATCCCAACCAGCTTACAGCCTATGGGTCAAAGATATCAACTAATGAAATCACCCGTCGGTATGCACATAACTTTTTTGCATAAACATTTTACACGCCAGCGTGCCATTTTGTTTTTGATGCAATACTATTTGAGATTTGAGTAACGTAGAATTTTCACAAAGGATCCCTTATTCTCCTCAGTAGGATTTCCTGTGCTGTGCTTGATATATTATGAAGAATACAAATAAGGCCAAAATGTCCATCTCGGTCATGTTGTAACCCAAGACCCTTCACTTCGCAAGCAGATCACTATGGCCAAGTTATGTTACTTACATATATGTATAAGCATTACTACTAATATAAATAATTTTGCATTTAAAGCACTTTTTATGGAGAGATGAATGGCGCCATAAAGTCAATAAGTAACAATGCGTAGGTAAGTACCAATACAGAAGTAAGGTATATTATAGATACATGAACTATAAATTCCTTCCATAAGTAATCACATAGCGGCAGACAAGGTAAAGGAAAAAGGCTCTACTCCATAATATTGCGTCTCGAAAGGACTCACCTCAAGAGGTTGGGAGCTCAATGGCCACAGACTACATGAGAAGTAGAAATGGTAGAATAATAAAGAATTTCGTATCGATTTATGGAGTAGAGCCTTTTTCTTACCTAGTCTGCCGCTATGTGTTGCTGTAATTCTTTGCTTAACATGAACTATAAAATAAAGCTGCGATTAATCATTTGGATATTATTAAAATCATGTCTGTTTTATGTCTCTGTATAGGATTTAGTGATCATACAGCTTACTTGAAAATGAAAATTAAACACGAATTTATTTTGTACGTAAACCTACAAAACTCAACTTAAATCAATATTAAAGAACTAAGGTAAACGCGCCTATTACCGCCAGTTTAAGCCGACTTTGGATGAACTTCGGAAAATTAGATATATGTTGTTATGCTAGAAAAGGTGTTTTAATTTATTCTTTAACATGATTAAATATCCTATGATATTCAGTACGTAAATTCAGTATTAAATCACACAATAATTAATAAATAATAATTGAATCTAAAATAGCGATTGCTTCTATTACCGACGCATGGATGATGTTTGTTTCTAATACCGTTTTTTATGTTTCTATTACCGACCACTAAACTAGTATAAGTTTAAAATTAAAAAGCTGCCTGCCATCAAAAAAGGTATCATGATATTATACCTTTTTGAAATCCTTATGCTGAGCTCTTTAGTTTGATACCCGTATTGCATTATTCGATTTATTTTTATTTTTTGATACTTCAAACAGTGACATCTCACAGCCACTATTTTTTTAATGTCACTTATTCAAGAATACTTGGGTTATCAAAACGAATCTAACGATATCTTAATTGTATTATTTGGTCCAGCCGTTTGGTAGATACGAGGTAATAAAGAATATTACAGACATACTTAATATACTTAGATGATCACTTCGGTGATCGGTGGATAGGGCAAGGAGGATCTGTGCCATGGCCAGCGCGCTCCCCGGACCTCACACCGATGGATTTATATTTGTGGGGGGAGGTTAAAAGTGTTGTGTATGCTACGGAGTATTCGAACAGAGACGAATTAAAATTAAGAATAGTGACTGCTTTTGACAAAGTTCGAAGTGAAGTGTTCTAAACCGCGTAAAGGACAATTTGTGCAAACGTGCTGAACACTGCATCACTCGAGGAGGTGAGCATTTTGGACATCTGTTAAGGCTTGTGTAAATAATAAAATCAATACGTAAAACTTCAATCATTGTAAATAAACCCCAATTTAATCATTGTAAATAGGTATGATTCCCCCGTGTGGTGCCGGGTCCACTTTGTAGAATAGCACCACTCCTACTTCTTCCTGGGATGTCGTAAAAGGCGACTAATAGGATATTCCAGGAGACGGGCAGCAGCGTCTCCCTGCGGACTAAGAACATCTACTGCGGTCACCAACACGCACTGGCCAAGCGTGGTGACTACCAGCTACAACCCCCTTATGATAGCCACAACTAAGCCTCGGCCCCCAGTCCCCGGCAGCCCCACTATTCCTAGTTATGGTAGCGGCTATGGTAACGGCGGGGCAGAGGGTGCTAAGAATCGCCGGCAGAGATCGGGCTACCAATCTCAAAAACGACTTCTGCACCTAACAACATATAACACCAGGACACTGAGGACCGACGACAAGGTGAAAGAGCTGGAAGAAGAGATAGACAAGTTAAACTGGAGTATTGTGGGTTTATCTGAAGTCCGAAGAGAGGGGGAGGACACGATAATACTCAAATCCGGAAACTTGTTCTATCACTGGAAGGGCGAACATCTGTCCCAAGGTGGTGTCGGGTTTCTCGTTCACAAGTCCCACGTCAACAACATTGTGCAAGTTGGGAGGGTGTCGTCCAGGGTAGCGTACCTTACACTCAGAATATCCAAACGGTGTTCGTTGAAGGTTGTACAGGTATATGCGTCGACTTCGACACATCCTGACAATGAGGTTGAGGTTATGTATGAGGACATAAGCAGAGCCATACATACCTCTAAAGCTCATTTCAATGTTGTGATGGGGGACTTCAACGTGATACTGGGCATGCAAAGCGGCGGTCCTACACATTGGACGACAGAACCACCGAGGACACTTGCTGGCTAACTTTTTGGAGAAGAAAGGTCTCTTCATGATGAACTCCTTCTTTAGAAAGAAGCCGCAACGCAAGTTGTACCTACGCGGCCTGCCGAAGGCCCTTGAAGGTACTCTGGGTCGGGATACGCGTTGAAAGAAAGAATAGTCCCGCCGATATATTGAAAAATGTGGTTCGGGAACAGTCGAAGCCAAATACAAGTGGGGTTTCCGTACCTTGATATCAGTCTTCCAGGAGACGCCTCTCCACTTCAGCCTTGTAGCACTCGAAGGTAGTTTGTCAACGTGCAAGTTACGCTGGTGCTGGTGCACACCACTCACAATGCTTGTTGGAATCACAACTATTACACTTTAATTATGCTCCCACGGGATCCCGTATATTAAGGTTGGAAGGAAGTTCAGGGAGGCACTGATAATATGACGTATTTTAGATTAGTTTAACGTTTTAGATTAGTTTAAGTTTAACGAAGCAGTGATCTAGTGGTTAGAACGTTGGTCTCCCGAACGCGGGGCCCGGGTTCAAATCCTGGCACGCACCTCTAATTTTCAAATATTATGTGCGTATTACAAGTTAATTATCACTTGCTTCGGTGAAGGAAAACATCGTGAGGAAACCTGCACACCTGCGAGTTCTCCCTAATGTTCTCAAAGGTGTGTGAAGTCTACCAATCCGCACTGGGCCAGCGTGGTAGACTATGGCCTGTACCCCTCACATTGTGAGAGGAGACCCCGAGCCCAGCAGTGGGACAATTATGGGTTGTTGCTTTGCTTTGCTTTGCTTTTTTAACGTTTTCAAGTAAGAAGAATCTGTTTCTTAGCCGCGCGCCGCCATCACTCTTTTTCTCAATCGCGTGAGGTTCTTCGTAGTCCACCATTGGTCGGCTGTTCGGTCGTTGTCGGGTCGACCGAGTCTTGTTATTGGCCAATCCGCGAACCACGTTCAATCGGCGGGAGATTTGAATTTGGAATAAGTTATAATTTGCGAATAGCGAACACAAGTGGACTTGGATAAGTCCTGATGGTTCCACGAAAAGTGAGATAGACTTCATTCTGGCAGACAAACGGCACATATTTAATGATGTCTCTGTGATCAGCAGGTTTAAAACCGGAAGCGATCACTGACTTGCAAGAGGCACATTAAATATCGACCTGAAGCTGGAACGGTCACGCCTGATGAAGTCTACGCTTCGCCCAACACCTATCCAAATCCAGGGATCCGAAAACTTTCAACTTGAGCTGCAAAACCGTTTTACGTACCTAGAATCGTGCACGTCAGTGGAAGAGTATAACACCAGGATGGTAACAACTGTCCACGAGGTAGGGTCGAAGTATTTCAAGACCCACCCTAGTGGTAGATCTCAGGTTCTCTCAGAACAAACTCTCGGTCTTATGAGGGATCAACGAGAACTATGTGTGCAGTCTCCAACCTCTATGAGGGAATACCAACGGCTCAATGAACAGATCTCTAAGTGCAAGCGACGCGATTTGCGAAAACACAACGCAAATTGTGTAAAAAGCACTATTGAGCGAAACCAGGGCTCAAAAGTGTTCGCCAGGGATCTGTCTATTGGGCAAAGTCAGCTTACGAGGTTAAAGACCGAGTCCGGCACCATGGTTTCATTGAAACCCGAAGTTCTGAGGGAGACTGAGAGATACTACGGACGGTAGTATGCCTCTTCTCAAGCTCCACCTCCTCGCGAGGAGAGCGACAAGCGAGCTAAACCGAAGATATCCCGGACGTTAGCCTGTATGAGATTAGAGAGGCTCTCAAACAGCTTAAAAACAACAAGGCACCGGGAGATGACGGAATCACAACCGAGCTTCTGAGAGCTGGAGGAAAACCCTTTCTAGTGGCGCTCCAAAAACTGTTCGATTCCGTCATCAACCGGAACTACCCCGGAAGCGTGGAGCAGAAGTGTGGTGACGCTGTTCTTCAAGAAGGGCGATAACGACCCGCGTGGCGCGATGGTTACGATGCCGGATCACCGCGCCAAGGGTCCTGGGTTCGATTCCCAGCGAGGCGGAAATTTGAATGATGAGTTTGAATTTCTGTTCTCGGTCTGGGTGTGAATGTCCTTGTCTTGTGTGTTTTCCATGGCACCCACGACACAGGGAATCCTAGTGTGGGGCTATGAGTGTGAAGCGTTATTATTATTATTATTATTATTATTAATGCCCTTTTGAAGAACTACAGGTCCATTGCACTTCTGAGCCACGTTTATAAGCTGTTTTCGAGGGTCCTCACAAATCGCATTGCACGCAGGCTTGATGACTTCCAGCCTCCCGAACAAGCAGGATTCCGAAAAGGCTACAGCACCATAGACCATATACTCACACTGCGGCAGATTATACAAAAGACCGAGGAGTATAATTTGCCGTTATGTATTGCCTATGTGGACTATGAGAAAGCCGTTCATTCTATTGAGACCTGGGCGGTACTAAATTCTCTCTAACGGTGCCGGATCGACTACCGGTATATCGAGGAGTTGAAATGTTTGTACTCATCCGCCACCATGTCCGTCAGAGTACACGACACAGCAACGAGCCCCATCCAATTGCAGAGAGGTGTTAGACAAGGGGATGTCATATCCCTAAAACTGTTCACCGCTGCGTTGGAAGACGTGTTCAAGCTGATGGAGTGGAAACGACGTGGCATTAACATCAACGGCGAATACATCACACACCTGCGATATGCCGACGATATAGTCATCCTGGAGGGTTCCCTGGAAGAACTTGGTACAATGCTTGGGGACTTGAACAGCGCCTCACAACGAGTGGGTCTTAGGATGAACATGGACAAGACGAAAATCATGTCGAATGTCCATGTCACACGGCACACCCGTACCGGTTGTTGTTGATGGCGCTGCTCTCGAATTTGCAGACGAATACAATTACCTGGGACAAGTGATCCAGATGGGTAAGTCCAATTTCGAGAAAGAAGTCACTCATAGAATCCAACTCGGATGGGCTGCGTTCGGGAAACTGCGTCATATCTTGTCGTCCAAAACACTACCTCAGTGCCTGAAGTCGAAGGTATTCGAGCATTGTGTGTTGCCAGTGATGACATACGGATCCGAGACGTGGTGCTTTACTATAGGCCTAATCCACAAGCTCAAAGTGGCGCAGCGGGCTATGGAGAGGGCTATGCTCGGTATTTATCTACGTGATCGCATCAGAAATGAGGAGATCCGTAGACGAACAAGGGTAACCGACATAGCTCAAAGAATTAGCCGGCTGAAGTGGAAATGGGCTGGCCACATAGTGCGAAGGACCGATTACAATAAGAGATTTTTATAAATAAGACCGTACGGGTCGGTAATAGAATTAAGTATGAAGATTACTTTATTCTATTAGCGACAGCAAAAATAAACAATAACTGGCTAAAATTTCTGCTTTAATGCAATCGTGTTTTGATGGATGTCATTGCTATGATTATTTTTCGGTGTCAAAAAGTTCCTTAAATTTGATATGAGATATTATTTAAAATACATTACCATACATTACTAAAAATTATTGCTTACGTCGAATCTTGTTTAAAAGAAAATCTATGAGACAAAATGTATGGCATTAATTGATCAAATTATGTAATATACTCTTAAGAATCAAACAAGTTAAAAGAAACATCGAAAATTACGTATTAAAAGAAATAAAATCTAAAATGCTAACTATTGCAAAACATCTAACAACGCCATGGGGCGGTATTAGAAGCAACTTATGAAAATTATGTTTCTATTACCGCTATAAGGGAAAATTCGAATCAAACCACAAAAAATAGTCAGAACGTTAATATTAGATGTGAATCTAGAAAACCAATATATTATTTATTATATTTACACATTTGCATGCAGGTATACACATTTTATTGAAGTTAATTTCTCTTAAATAATAATTATGTTTACTTACATAGCCGGGAGCGCAACACTATGAGACGGGCGTCCGTTGCGGGCGCGTCGCAGTTAATATCAAATTACTCTATTTGCTGATTATTTACGCACACAAACTTTATTATTTTTGTTTCTCAACATCCATACCTAAAATGTTTTTAGGCTACAACTTTCATGAAATCTATAGTATGCCTTAAAACAGTGATTAAAAAAACTGGCGGTATTGGATGCAGATTTTGGGGTGGCGTTATTGGGCGCGTTTACGTTATATCTCTGTTTGAAATCTCTAGCTGTTTCTGAAAACTGACCTACATGAATTTCTAGAAATAGTTATTAACATGAATTCAATCTTCAAGCAGTTAATTTTGGTGTATTATAGTGGCCATATACGATCAAGTGTTCTTGTCAAGTTTGCAGCGGACTTGACGCGGCATCCAGTAAACTTCACGGTATATGGCCACGGTATAGCTATCTGGTCATAAAACTATCTCATGCACATGCCGCATCAAGTCAAACTTCAAACTTGACAAGTACACTTGATCGTGTAATGCCACCATTATGTCATTTCTAAATGACATTGATTCTATGGCCCTTCACCTGTGTTGACACAATCGCGACGCATTCAAACCGTCAAGATCTCAAACAATCCCCCTTGTATAACCTAAACCTTAACATATTCTCATAAAGGCTATATTCATATGGCAAAATCTCCCTAATACATCAAAGCTTGGACACGTACGCTACCTTATACCTCATTTAGTAATACTGATGCCTTACGAAAAGCTCGTAAACATTATACTTTACTCAAAATAAGATATCTGTACAAAAGATGTTTGAACGTAGTAAATCACCTGAATTAAATTGTATTTTTCACGTCTCCTCGATTTTAAGAACCAGTTTATGCTTTGCTTCAGGAAATATGATTACTTCGATCATTCATTTTAATCGGGCGCTTTTGTATTTTTTCATGTGTACTATTATTCTACTTCTTACTAATATTTATAAATGTGAAAGATTGTGAGGATTTTTGTTACTTTTTCACCGAAAAACTACTGAACGAATCTTCAACTAATTTAGTACACTGGGAGAACATGATCTGGAATAGAATATAGAGTACATATTATCCCGGAAAGCGGGCAGAGCTGCGAGCAGAACACTATACTATACACCAAATAATTTTTCGTAAATCAGTAAGAAACCTCATTAAATGAATTATCTATTAGTATCTATTAATTAATCATAGATATCAACAATCCCGCCTGATCTCAGGTACTATTAAAATCCAAGATGGTGAGTGCAATAACTTATTAAAGGCCTGTATGGCACACTCTCAAAATAGCAAGGATTGACTGGTAGATATCTAGAATAGCAAGAAAATAATCGAAACTAAATAATATTTTAAAAAGGAAAGTTTTGATTTTTTTCTTTGTTTCTTATAAACAAAAAATACTTGACCGATTTAAAAAAAATCTTTCACTAATAGGATGCTCTATTCTTTCTGACTAACAAGGGATTTATTTTATTTAAAAAAATTAGGGATCTCAACGAAAACCGAAGCAATGCGATGGTGGTACTAGTAAATAAATAAAATAAGCAGCAATAAGTCTGCCCCATTGGGTGATTCAATCTGCAATAAACAGTTCATAAAAAAATAAATATTGAATATAAAAGCGTCGATAAATGTCAAGCGCGTTGTATAGACGGAAGCGGTTCCCATTTCCTGATCAGAACGCGTTGCGGCCGGCGCTGTACGCTGCAACGTACAATCATATTGCATTGTTACTGATAGCCGTCAGTTTATGCGTTTCATTGTACATGTACAGCTGAGATATTGACAACGATTGAAAATTCAAATAAATAAATATAGCCCTTATTGACATTTACTGAACATTCAAATAAATGTAGCACTATGCCCGTATCGTTTGTAAAATAATTTGTTGGATAAGTGGCCGCTGTTACACAACTTATTGAAAGCTTCGGCGCTTAGATAATCACCAATCGGTGCTGAAGGAGCCTGGATGGAATACGTTGTTACGATTAGAATATGCTGTTTAGCAGCATGGACCATCACAGAAAAAACGTGTGTGTGTGTATATATGTATGCACGTAAAAAAATAAACATAACTTATACTTATAAGTACCTCTCGCTCGCACACACGACCAGGCGCGCGCTAGCAATCCAATACAATTCCAGCGAATGCTGTGCGCCTAGTATCACGCACCTTCATCATGCCGCTTTCTGGCTGTCGCATCGTAAAAATTTTTCCGTCGTAATTTTTCCAAACATCCCATAAAAAGTATAACTTCAAAAAACATTGGAAAAATTATTCATAAATCATAATTATTTCTTGTCTTTCTTTCCCTTAACACCAATACAACAGCAAAAACATGCAGAACAGAAAAAAATATTTAGAATCAGCTGTCAATAAATACAACGCTTATAACATGCGATAAGCTGTGCGATTGATAAAACCTCACTTAACAAGAATTATCATTACTAACGTATATAATTGACACCACGAACCTGATGTTTGCGCTTTGCTACAATAGGCTACAGTTTTCAGTGGATTCAGTCAAAAAAGAGAACCTTCCAGCGCGACATAAATTTTGTTTGCGATATTTGTTCTTGTACTTAAGTACATTATACTTATTAACAACATGTTAAAACATATTTATCACTCTTCAACAATCTAAATACACGTTTCATGGTGAACGAACGAGCTATATTGTGATAGTAAGTAGGGCGTTCTAACATCAGTATCCTTTCCCCATGGAGCGTGCTACTTGAACAGAACGTTATTCATTGAAGTTTGTGATACGTAATGCCGCAGATATATTACCGCAATGCTGCCCCCATATGGTGAAAGGCCGTAACTACGAAAAAGCAGTTTTGAGATAATTGCACTTTTGTCTGAAGCAAAGTTTTAAGCACTATCTACAGGCTTTTTTTATGATTTTAATCTTTGATAATTCGTATAATAATTCCTTTTTTCTATTACATTTGGTTTTAATTATAAACTGAAACACAGTTTCTTTTTAAATTCAATTTTCCCTTTCATTTTAGAAAAAATATAAGGAAAATTATACAACCCTAAACAGAAAAGCCTCAACTAGATAGTTAGGTCTTTTCTTGTTATGATTTCAGTTAACGTCTTTTCTCGCTAGAATCGAAGATTTTATACTGTTATTCCTTTTATATAGAAAAACCTTAATTAAAACATTACGCCTTTTATCATTAGTATCTTCATAAGATTTGGTGACATAAAACTTATTTATTATTATCAGTCTTTGACAAAATGTCTTTTTTTATATCCTGAAGGACTGACGAAAAAGCAGACAGGCCACCTGATGGTAAGTGGTCATTGGTTGATTAGAAGTAAAACTACTCGTTTACTCAATAGGTACTTTTAATAAATTTAAATGATATGTTACAATTTCTTATAATAATTATGTGCCGCTGGTGCACTAGGCCGCGATCCATGAGTGCACGCATTAAGGGTGGCGTCGGTAGCCCGTCTGTTGCTGGTCAGTGGTCGTGCCGCGACCAATAACTCAAAATATGTAAGTTATTTGAAAATTAACAGTAAAGTTCGGCGAGAATACAATAATTAAAAGCCCTAACGTCTATTAGGGTTTTTGATTGTAGGATATCGAATCATTGCTGGTGAATTATGCTAATTTGAAAAGGCCTAAAAATGAAATTACGGCTTTTCAAACATGAGAATTGCTTTTACTAATAAGAAAGGGCTTAAAAAACGAATTTATGGCTATTCATCCTAGATAACAACGTTTCTGGGACTAAGTTACGCCTTTTTATCTATTTGTAACTCGGGCTACGATTGACTTAGAGCTATATCACCTACACAGAAAGGTTGGAAATTTCTTGGTGATTCCGAATCTATATTTAACTCATTTTTGTCAAAAATTGAGTTACGGCCTTTCACCGTATGACGGCAGAATGAGATTAACATCATCAATAACTGCATTGAATGCTAAGTGTGTCAGTAATTTCTAGCCAGATGTCCAGAGAAGTTTCTTCCGCCGCTTGTTCTTATGATGTACCATGTTTTTAATAATGGCAAAGTTTATAACTAACTTATAGATTGAAATCATTTAATAATTCCAAAACATTCCTCCAAATCTGAAGCATCCTATAAACCTTAAATACAGGCAGACAGACTAAAAACATCATGCATTCGATAGGTTTTAATTTCTTAGTTATCAGTAAAGTTTTACATTCCACTGATCCATTAACACAATACCTTCAGCATTGTTTTCATCGACTCATTGTAGGTATGTAAAAGCCCTAAAAGTAATATATATAACATTTTGCTTTCCAGTTTAACAAAACAAAAAGACTAGACATGTAGTCATTAGTCAAGACAGCGCCGACCAATTAGTACAAAGTGAAAGTTATTACAAGTCCAACCCTGCTTCATTTCAGTAGGGTTACAAGACCCAGGGCCGGCATTTGTCATAGTTGCCTTAAATTATTTTTACGCTAACGATATTTTAAACTGTTCCGTTGATGAAAATTTACGAGGAATGCTCACCCCCATGAAAAGGATTAAGCGTTAAAAAATACAAAAAGCGTTGTTCCTTTTTGGGATTCCGTACTATGAGTACGAAATTAAAAATATTTTCATCACTCATGCTGTGAAAGGTTGTACTTAAATTAAAACTCAGAACGTAAAATTTATACACAATGGATATTCTATCTTATTCTTATGTCATGTTATTATAATATCTAACATAAAATGTTCTTATAACATAAAAAATCAATGCAAATAAAATTTGTTTTACTTTTTATACATGGTGAATTTTTCAAATGTGCGTGGATGGCCAAATTCGAAACTACGAGGAATAGCGAAAAATGGTCAAAGGTTGAATGTTGTAACAATACAGGTTGTTTTTTTTTAAATTAACGGCTTCGATTCCTGACCAGGGTTATTATTTTTCAAAAATCTAATGATGCAGTTTTAGTTTTCATCAATTCGGCCATGAGACTCCTTTCACCACTCTTCGCTTGAAACTTGAAAAATTCAACCTGTATATGCTAATAAAATAAAATAGAGAGAAATTTATACGTTTTTTTAGAAAATTTTACAACGTGTGGTCTGTCTTTCTTCTCTTTATTTATCAAAAATTTTCTTTTTGTCATATAAAATATAAAAATGGCATGTATGTATATTCTAAACACCTATGAAATACGATTATCATCTCGAACCATTCGCAAAAATATTTTCCTTTTACTCAATAAACCACAACATAAACAAATCTCCCACGTTAAGCCGAAATCAGAGTGAGTTTCAAAAGGAATACGCAACGAAAACGAGAAGGAAATAATTTCCGTCTGCCAATCAAACGACGTCTTTTTGACGCTGCCTCGACTCGAGTGCGAGTAATGTTGTATCAATCGCAAACTCAGTATTTAATTTGATGTCTGTCGTCGACAAACAGACAGCTGAAGTGGCTATAAAGAAGTGAGTAAAGAGAATACAATTTCCATCCACTTAAAAGCAAAAAGTAAGAATAAATAGAACAGAACAAAAATCTTTATACATTTTAGAACGCTCTTGTACTATCATAACTTAAAATTCGATTGCCAAATAAGTTATTTGTGTCAATGTTATCACCTAATTAAACAAAACCTATCCAAAAGAAATTATCTAAAAATATTGCATTGATTTTCATGAGATTTTTTTAACATAGAGAATGATTCACAGGGAAGGTATACCTATGTGGTAAATATAACAAATGTATAATATGGCTGATAAAAACGAGTGATAAATAAAATTGTTTCAAATAAGTTTTAGAGAATATTGATATCATGTCGTAGAAGATGCAAAAGCAAAAGCAAATAAATTCATTAATTCGTTTTGGCATAATATTGTTTTCTTATTGTAATATCGGGAAAAAGGTAAACACATTGTAAAACTTCTCTCATTACCTTTACTTTAATGAAATATTTTATTACAATATTACTAAGCAGTTAAGCCGGCCCGCAATCGTAAATCATTCATAAATAAATAAATAAGAAAAACCATTGCCTTTTGTTTTTATTAGCGGGATACTTATGCAACCATATTAGAAAAAATACGTTAAAAGTGTACGTATACGTTAAAAGGGTATAAAATATTGTAATCTAAATGAATCTATCTCCTTTCAAACTACTTTATTTTTTGGTGATGGTTTTACATAGTAATAAGAGCGCTTAATGGCATACTATTCCTGGTTATAATATAGGTAGGTATACTCTAAACGATTCAATGCTTCATTATTCTAGCACATTGTTGTTAGAGGCTTCTTTATCGAAATAATAGGGCGCGCCGATCATCCGTCGAGCCCACCTGGAGCCTTCTCAAAACTTGAATATTAATAACAAGGCGCAGAATATGCTTGCGGATTATAGATTTTTTATCAGAAAATATGGTTCACTTCGCATATGACGACGCTTTGGCATAATGAAGTTCACAGGCTAATGTACTGCGGGTTTTCTGTAGACTAGCAAAATTATTTATAAGTATTCATTCATTTAATTAATACGTGAAGTAAATTCTTTGTAATATGTACTCCTTTTACGATAATTACGCGGATGGAGGAGTACCTATAATATTTGGCACACTTAAAGTTTACATCGAGAAGAATCATGTTAAAGTCAGTACATTTCTACATACTAAATGGGCATTCTCCTTTAATTTATTATTTAATTAAATAATAAGTATTGTGTATACCTTTTAATACTTACGGTTGAATTTTGACCGCAGAACAGTTCTTTAGTATTATTGAAAAGGAATTCATACATCGTTGATGAGCGAGTCATAAGAGCCTGCAGTCTTGATTCACGGTATAAAGGGCTCCATAATTTAAAGTCATATCGTTTCGTCCTATTAAATTGAGTGGTTTCAGAGCTTGGTGTTGCTGATGTCCATGGACGATGATAGCCATTTACCACCAGGTTGATCGTCAGCTCGTTTGCCATCTATTTCCATAAAAAAGCCTTCAATCATAGAGTTCAAACTGAGATCGGTATATGGATACATAATTAGGAGTTTATTTTTTATTTTCAATATCATTGAAGCACCTTTCCCAAAACAACGATAGAAGCCAAAAGTAAAGTTTTTTAGTGTATTTAACTTACCTGCTTGAATGAATGATTGAAATTGAAATGATTTTGAATTAGTAATGGATTTCCAAATAACTTGGTTAAAATAATTTATAGATAACATATTTCTTTTATGTATCACATATGTATGCGAGTATGAAGGAGTGTAATAAATCTCGGGTACGTTTTACTGCCCGTTCGAAACACGGCGGCGTCCTAACTGCCAACCTCATTTCTGTCTGTCCATGTCCAGTAGCTTAGCATTTTTCCTCCGAGATTTGTTTTGGGAAACACGGCCGAAGGTATCAAATACAATACTTTATTATGCACACGGGAGCACACCAAAGAGAACAAAAAATTTGTTACAAAGGGACGCAGTAATGTTCAGAAAGTACAATAAATGATCTTATCGCTATACCATTAGGCCAGTGCCGATACCTCTGAAAACGGTAAAAAAATGAAAAAAATTATAATAGGATGAAACCTATTGCAAAAGGAAGAGAATATAACAAAAAATAAAGGAAAAATAATTTACGGGCGATCTGAGGTCGGGAAGTGGGGGGGAGGGGGGGTTTAAGGGTAAAAAACGGTTTATCTCAATTTCCAGCAAAACTATAAGTCCTATGGAAAAAAGTTAAATGGCAAAGTTATAGGTAATAAAAAGGTCTACAATTTTTGCATTTACACTTTTTTACATAACCTCAAAATTTATGTGAAAAATTCAAATAACCAAGTTTTTGGTTTATTATTTTTATCTTATACAAAAATATTTCTTTTTTCACGAAATTTGGTGAAAACTTACCTTTTTATTTCTCAAATATACTGTATTTTTTTTTATTTGAAATATTTATTTTTTCACCTTATTTTGACTTAATATCGAAAAATCACCCTAATTTTCAATCGAAAATTCACCTGTCAAAATATCCGCTTTTTTAAAAAAATCTGTGAGCTTTTTATTTGCTAAAATCTCTACTTTCTGATGGTATAAGAAAGATATACACTACTATGGTAAATTTTCTCAGAAAATGCAATGAAACGACAACTATTTTTGCATGTTTCTTGCAATCTTTATGGATTTGTAATTTTTTTGCTTATTAATTTAACATGGATTTTGACGTTTTTCGATTAATTAAAGTGTAAATTTTAATAAATGGCTCAAAATTGTACATAAATATTAAAAATATCTATTTAAAAACTCGAACTCGAATAATTTTTGTGAAAATAGTTGTCGTTTAATTGCATTTTCTGAGAAAATTTAACATGGCAGTGTATATTTTTTTATATACCATCAGAAAGTAGTGATTTCAACAAATAAAAAGCCCACCGACTTTTTAAAAAAATCGAATATTTTGACGGATGAATTTTCGTTTAAAAATTAGGGTGCTGTTTCGATATTAAGTCAAAATAAGGTGGAAAAATAAATATTTTAAATCAAAAAAATTACAGTATGTTTGGGACATAGAAAGGTAAGTTTTCACAAAATTTCGTGGAAAAAGAAATATTTTTGTAAAAGGTTAAAATAAAAAACCAAAAACTTGGTTATTTGAATTTTTCACATAAATTTTGAGGTTATGTAAAAAAGTGTAAATGCAAAAATTGTAGATCTTTTTATTACCTATAACTTTGCCATTTAACTTTTTTCCATAGGACTTATAGTTTTGCTGGAAATTGAGATAAACCGTTTTTTACCCTTAAACCCCCCCTCCCCCCCACTTCCCGACCTCAGATCGCCCGTAAATTATTTTTCCTTTATTTTTTGTTATATTTTCTTCCTTTTGCAATAGGTTTCATCCTATTATATTTTTTTTGTTTTCAAAAATTATCGGCACTGATCTTAGACGAATGACCATTTAAGTTGGAGGACACGGTATTCTTACGCCCGTATTGATAAATCGTTCTTAAGATCTCTATGATTTCATGATTTGGTTTGAGATGCTGAAACAATGAGTCAAATCGTATGAAAAAATGACATTTGTAAGAACTGAGATAGCGCCCTTAAATGGAGATCGGTTTATTCATACGAGCATTCGTACCTATTTAGGTAGGATGTAAGATTTTATTGAAATAAAAATAAAAGTTAAACACAAGTTTAACTCTTCACAGCTTGAGCTAACATTAGGTACAAGTTTTGTTATACGAGTTTTTTTTGTGATGATTAAAGCAAAGGTAGTAATAAACTCTAAATAAAAAAAAATCTAAAAAGCACCATAATATATCGATTAATACTTTCTACTCTTCTATTATATCTATATTGTTTTTTTTATCTGCTGGCATTTGTATATTGTATATCTATGTACATTCTATAATTCTTTCGACAAATTTTTTTCTACTCTATCACCTATCTGCGAAAACTTGTAAATGGCTTTCCTTTTTCTGCTCATCATAACATAAATATTGTAATAGCTGTAAGTTTTCCTAAGAAATAAATAAATAAATAAAAAGGTACCACTATCCCTTGCCGTGACGACATGGCCATCTGTGACAAAACTCGAACAACACTGTAGGGACTTGTAGCCAGTAAATAGTTCCTGTAGGTTCTGTTAACATAAGTTGTCAGCTTGCGTTTAACGAGTGTTAAAACAACAGTTTACGATTTATTAAGGAAACAATAAAAAGAAAGAGTTTATTTCCTTTTAACGTGCAATATCTCAACTTCGCGTCGTAACCCGCCGACTGCGCGATAATGCCAGCTAATTGACGGCTGCTGTTACTTATTTCCATTGTCTTAATTAACATCTTGTTGCTCTAAGTGCTTCAATGTTGTTATCTAGATTTTAATTCGGCTACAATATTGAAGTTTAACTTTGGAGAGAGGAACAAAAATGCAACGTTTCCTAGGAACGTTTTTTCGTCATGGTACATGCCATGCTTAACACAACAAAAATGTAAAGTAAAAATGTATGTTGAAATTGCAGTTTAAATGAAATCATGTTACCTATCGTGCCTTTATAGGGTATGATTTAGGTAACACTGATAAATGTAACACAAACATTACGGAACTTTATATATCATGCGATGTACACCTAACTCTTTTGCTGACTAAACAAGTGTACATACGAAGTTTTCGAGAGATCACTTATTTATTTATTTTTTACCGACTTCAAAAAAAGGAGGAGGTTCTCAATTCGACTGTATTTTTTTTAAATGTTTGTTACCTCAGAACTTTGGACTGGGTGAACCGATTTGGATGATTCTTTTTTAAATCAAAAGCTGGTGCTTGTCTTGTGGTCCCACATAAATTTGAACGAGATCTGACAATAGTATCCATGTCAAAATCATATAGGTCTTAAATTTGCATTAAGTATGTGCGCGATAAATGGACGAATAAGTCAATATCGCGCCAACCGATTTCGATGATTCTTTTTTTAATCGAAAGCTGGTGCTTGTCGTGTAGTCCCACATAAATTTGAGCGAGATCTGACAATGGCATCCATGTCAAAAGTACAATGTACTTCATTTGAAGTCGGTTAATTTTTTGTTAAAATGTTAGATTATGTTTTATTTATCTCCATTTCCATATAAATCTAAACGAATTATGAATACTTATTGCACATTTGATAGAGGTCTGTGGCGAACACAGACACTGCGAATAAATCTTATTTTTTGGCGTAAATTCTGAAATTCGGCTGACAGTTGGGATGTGTTTTCGGATTACGCACTCAACGTATTTTATTACAGTAAAATGAGTTTTCCCGCCAAGAGCAATTTGGTGTGTTAGGGTTATCACGGACCTGTTTTTTGTAGACCTGTAATTGAAGTCATTTTCGTGATATCCGAAATAAGACACATACTATACTCGTACGATACATATACTGATATCGGATACGATTTGGGTTGGTATCTTATGTGTTAAATATTATTATGATTTGGAATGTTTTTTTACTATTGCATATTGTACTTTAGTAAATAAAGTGATTTTTTTTAAATAATTAGTATGAGTCTACATTGCAGTCATCCGTTTATTGTATGATGGTATTCGTATGTACTTTAAGTCATCCCTTCCACAACAGAAACATGCACTAGAGTAAATAAAAGTATACCAACATATATACCAGCACCAACACGTGTTTTACCCCGAAAAATACTAGCATAATGATAAGGGATTTCCGCAAAATAACCCTCATACTATTCGCTATAATTATTGATTTAATTTAATTAATTCACCAATCAGTGTACAGTACACAGTATTTTGTTGTACCGTCACAAGCCCAGGTACTTAATGTAAATGTAGTCAGTGAGCGAATATCACGCGGCCTCTGTTTTAATGGTATAATTGTTTTTAATGGCCGCTCTCCTTGTTTTTGTTTGGCAGTTGCCAGGATGTGTTTTATGGCGTGAACAATTAAAATAATATGATATACACTTCAAATTATTTTGGACACCTACATGGCATGGATTTTTTCATAAGTGAGCCAAGAGCATACCACGTGACTTCAGCGCGGATTGGTAAAGGGTCTGGTCGAGAGTATCAGATGTTTTTCAAATCCATCGGTTGCATACTATCAACATACTCCACTGAGCTATGAGTGCTTAAATGCTCTATTATAATAATAATTGTAAACAACAAAAATTATAATATTATTATTTATTTTCAGTAAAGTTACAGAGCATCGGTAATGGGTTGGAATATACAAACTTGCTATTTTAGGGCACAGAACTTAGATTTAGGTAGATAACAAAAGATAGATTTAGTCCATCCATTTTACCTATTCTATCCATTCTATAAATAGGTTAATCCGATTATCTAACCTGAACCAACAGCCTAAAATTATATTATACACCGAAGTAGATGAAATCTTAACTGAAAACTGTAGATAACTATATTGAAGAAACCGACCCGATTGGTGGTAAGACTTCACATAAAAATTATAATATAGTAGTATATATTATTGTTATTATTCATAAGTTATTAATATTATTACTGGTATTACTATATTTCTGTGAAGCCTGCCTGGCCAGCTGCCACTCTCTTAAGGGTTAGGGAGCAAATTCTTTCTTTCTTTCTCTCTCTCGCAACACATCGGTAATGTATTTGTTGTTACGGATGTCCATGAGGCAACGGGGCATTTACCATCAGGTGGATATCCTAAGATATTAAAAAAGTCCTTCCCGATGACACTTTAAAATAATCGACGAATTGGGAATATTTTTGTTGGTATTAGGTATTTATTACAAACTCATTCCAGCCCAGAAATGCCAAGTTTTTTATATAAAATATTCATGGAATTCTGTTATACAATAGTAATACGGATTTTATGGAAAATAGATATTATAAAACATAAATCACATTAAATTCTTTTCATGGCTCTGTCAAAAAGGCTACGTAATTTATGAGAATGAATATTTCAAATTCCTTCGCAAAAAAATTCCAACTTTGGGTGAGTTCGTTTAATTTTTATCGTATTATTAATTAACAGCAAAATTGATGACAAAATATAAATAAATGTTCTCAAAATAATGTTAATTATTACAAACAGCACTGACTATCCCAGTCATCCTAGGGGAACATACGACTGGGATAACATTGATCTTAATATCCACTCGTGGATAGGTGTTTGTTTGCCAAGATTCATCTTAATGCGAACAACGGTAAGCACAACATCCGAAGCAAACATGAAAACATTTTCTTAAACTTTCCCATACTCATAGCTTACAATATGAATAACATAATCGGATTAAAATTACCATCCTAAATATTTGCTTACCCTGAAAACAACAACGTAATAAACTTAAAAATCACTACTTTAAAAAAAACTAATATTATTTTCCTACTAAATATATTGCATAAATTGCAATTGAGTTAGTAGAATTTCATTTGAAGAAGGTATAAGAAGCACAATTTATTAGGGTTTCAGCGAAACGACTTCTACGCCGGTTGTAGAGCCTAACATATACGCTACGATACATTATGCCGGCGCTACGAGCTACGAGGCTACGAGTCTACGACAAATTTCGTAGCAATAGCCTCTTATTTTACAGTTCTGAATTAATTTAGACAACTCTTGTCTGTTGCGCCTTGCAAGAACTTAGAGGTAGTTAGACTGAATGAAATATCGTATTATTTTATTAACTATTATTATATTCTAACTAGTAAACCATCCTGACTACACCGGTATACTTAAACACTGCTATTTTTTGTACTGTAAAAGTACATAAAGTCACTATATAAGTATACATTTTATGTTTCAAAGGTTTACCCACTTTATGGTTAAAATGTTGACCACCATTGTAGCATATTCATTATACATAATTACAAAAAATATTTTAAATTAATAAGTAATATTTAACAGGACTATAAAATATACAAGCAATCCAAAAAAACTGTTTTGACCTCAATTTAATTTTATATCAATACCCCTTACATCCCTAATGAGTCCTTTACACAGATATGTATAATGTCTATGGTCCTTTATAATACGAATGCGACGCCTCAATGAAAACGGTAACAATACAAGTTAACACAACCTATGTTAACATAATATAATACAAAGAGTCAATCGGCAGGAATAGGTCATCCGAATAAAGGCCGCGCGAATAAAAGCATCATTTCACAGGATGGCGTCCGGTGCAAAGTCGTGGTATTGTCCGATTTCACGGACCGCTTGATAGCGGACCCTTTTATTGACTTTGAATGTTTATGGAGCGGCGGTTTCAATTTACAGATTGCGACGTTCCTCATTTAGGACTTTGCTTAGCAAAATTGTTATCTGGAGCTATTAGTTGTATGTTACATAGATTTCATTGAAATAGAATAAGGTGAAGAGAAGGTATTAATGAACGAATTGTTTCTGAATGACTTGAACGATTTAGTAATGTTTATAAAATAAAATTTGGTTCTTTAATATTTATAGCTATAATATAATTCAATAATTCCCTGTAGTTTTGAGAAAAATTTTATGTTATAGTTTTTTTATGTTAAAATTTTTCAGTACAAAATCAGTCAGGACAGTTTTAGAAAAGTTTCACATTGGATACATTATAAGATCAATTTTAAAGACAAATCAATCAAAGTAAATCAAAGCATTACTTTGACAAGGTATACTTTCAAATATTTCAGCTTAAGTAGTAAGGATTTTTGTAAATATCTATCATGATTAATAAATATTTCACAAAAAATGCACAAATACACCAAAATCCGTTCCTATGTAACTAATTATACATATAACGTAATTTTTAGGATCATTGAATATTAAACTTTAGAAAAAAAAACATGTTAAATTATCATAGATACAGCAGATTTTGGGGAGTAGGTCTACTTCACATATGAATTCAAAATTGTTTACTCACATAGGTATCATTGAATACACGTATTTTTATCTACAACCATATATACCACTATAGTATACATAGAATAGAATATTTGATACAAAATTTGACACCGAAATAAAATTCAGTAACCGGCACCACTCAAAACCGACGATAAAAGAAACGATATCTCGATGTGAAAATGTATTCAATTTCACCTCCGAGCAACGCCATTAAAAAGTGCTAAAACAGAAATCAACAGTCGGTGATAAAAACCAACCCTCGGCTTATTAGCGTAGGGAACACGCACAGTAAATACTGACATCCATCAATTTAATCAATATCACGCATCAATATTACGAAAGTATTGGCACAGAATATATAATAGTCCCTATAAGTACAGAAGAGTCACTCCGCAAAATCATTTAAGTAAATAGCGACTCTTGCTCCGACACAATAAAGTGTAATTCAGGTCGCACAGCGCTAATCGTCAACAGTTATATTCATTTAGACGTTGCCTCTCTTTCAAATCATCAGGGTTGTCTTTTTTGTGATGACATGTGTGATAAATTATAATACTAATATATGACATGGCGTGGCAGCCCTTCTGAAATTGGTCCGATACGTCGAATGCGGCACGTACTTGTAACATTATACAAAAAGTGCAGTTATTGGTAAGTTTTGACAGCTTTGAAAACATGAATTATTCTTTATAACAAGTCATTATAACTTCAAAATACGGTTACTTTTTAATCAACGGTTAACGGTAAACTTAGGTTTGAATTATAATAATAATATACACGTAATATTTATCTAATATGGCTGTGTTACATTAATACTTGATGTATATAAATATCAAAGTATTTTTAATACTGATGGATAACAGTATTTACTAAACGGGTACCCTTGGCCATTGGGATTGTAAGGGGCGCGACGCGGCAGTTCGATGGGGCGCGAGGGAGCAGCATCCCTAATAAAAGATAAGTCCGTACAGTAACAAATCATTTCGTTATCTTGCCTTTCAACGTCGTTTTATTTCAAAATGAATAGATAATAGAAGTTAGATGTAAGTTAAGTGTGCAGGGAGTCCTGACTTATAACGTAGATATAAGATTTATACATCATAAATTATCAACTGTATCCTTAACTATTTTAGAATATATTCTTAGAAATTATATTGTATCATATTATCATGAAAACGGAATAAATACATCAAGACGTCTAAATGCTTTTTGAATATGTACATAGGAGGAAAACTTGGGGAAATTAATTTTAAATACATAATTTTGTGAAATACTTATTACTATTTATTCACTATTTAATAGTAATCGAAACTATCGCAGCCAAATAAATACCTATTCACATGCGCAATTTCATTTTAATCATTAGATCTTTACAACCGTTTTCATAGAATAATGTATATTAATAGAGGTTTAAAAGTATTATGCCGTAATATATCTTCATTGCACTAACACAGACATTCTTAAGGTTTTAATATCGCAGTTATGTTTATAGGAATTTCATAATGAATTCCATCCTTCATAGCTCAGCCTTCGTACTCGTACTGGCTCTAATTTTTATCATCTCTGACTTTCATTCTAGCTCTAAACTTATTTTTTTCTACGACGACCCATTTGAAACCTTCTGCAAAGAATTTTCGTTTAATAACCAAGGGCTCGCGACCCCTGAATTCAGGATGCATCGGTTCGTATTGGTAGAATCTGCAGCCTTCCGAAAAGGTTTGATTATTTGATTTCTTGGTAATTATTACAAGAATGGAATGTTTGAAGCATCGAAGAGCTTAACTAGCTAAATTTTAACTAGTACAACAAAGTAGGTATATCATTTCCGGTTCAAAATAATTAATGAACACTTGCTTAATAAAGTAAGTTAAAAAACACTTACCAGCCTTACAAGGATCCATTCCCAGATCATTAGAGTCTTTGTGTTCAAACTGCGTAGATAACAATTCTTCTATGGTGTACTTGTGTGGCTCTTCTCTCCCCTCCACCGAGGTTACCTGTACCGCAGCACACACAAAAACTGTCAGTATCGCGCTGACCACAGCCGCGTATGCACTGTTATATTTGAACGTCATTTTGATTTTTTGTTCACTGGTGTTCACTATTACATAATTTTGTGCTGCGTTTCGTGCATTTATCTGAAACAATAAAAACATTATAATTACAATGAGTTAAGGAGATATATTTCGAGTAACTGGAAGAAATCAGAATTTAAGATTCTATTGGTTTGAATTTTTGTAATGAATTCCATTTATGCATTAGTTATCATGTTATTTTAATTGCATTTTAACTTTGTGATAGTTTTATAGCAATACATAATTTTTAGTTAATTTAACATATATCAGACATAAAATGGAATAAAATTACAGATAGTAGTGTTCACGTTCTTTTATTATTCTATGAAACAGTTTTGCCGATTTGTAAGTTTGTTAATAATATTATAGTTTTCAAGCTCGAATTAGAATCACATATCTTCCTTATGTTGAAGTGCAAATACCAGAATCTCCTAGTAATAGAAAGATAGTCCTTAAGGATAACTAGACAGCTACTTTAAACTTTATAATAATAATAGAATTCTTAGAACTAAGGCGACCAGGATGAGAAAACTTTTCTTATAAATCAATGGGAAAGTTTAATGAAGACTTGGAACTACAAATAAGGTTGTGCTCAATATGCTCGAGTAGTTTGTTTTGAAACGGTTCGATAAGATGCGATTGAATTGATCACAGTAAACGGGACTCTTAAATAAATGGCTTCATTTGAGAGTCCATTTCATTAATGGCCGCAATAGACCACGTGGTCTCTATATTATTGTAGAAATTGCGCTGCAGTGTGAATTGAGCTTCAGATGTTTTTATACGGCTCAATGATCGACATGGCTTAGATTGCTATCTAACGATAATAATCTAACTGATGGCTTAATACTGAAGGACGGAAGTGCTCAAAACCTTGTGACTAACGATCACACATTCAACTATCTATGAAGCTCGTTTTACTAAACTTATTCGATCAGTCATGATTGACACAATCCCTAAATGTATGTTTCTGAAGAAATCGGAGGGTGTACATAGTTACCAAACGTGCATTAAAAATATAGTTTGTTGCCTGTGTTTATACCAGTGTTACTACCAGTAGTAAAAATATTTTGAAGTATATGGGTAATGTATGTTGAAATACCCCTTAAAAGTATGCAAATACCGGTCCTAGATTCTATCTATAATCTTTAGTAAATATTTAGTATATATTTAGTAAGTATATAATACGTGAATTTATTATTGTTATTGATCTGGCCTAATAAACATATTTAAAATAAATTCCCATTATTTGTTCGAACTAACATTTGACTAAGAAAGTAACTAAATTAATTTTAATTTTATTCTGGACAAAGATAAATATACCAATACCATGAGGAGTGTTTCCAGTTTGCTTATAAATCAATGACCAAAGTTTAATTGAAAATGTAAACTACCAACAGTAGGCGCTCGTCTGACAAATGGCGGTTTGCTAATGGACCAAGTTGCGATGCGGCTGGACCATTGGACGAAACGACAGCGACAACTTGTGTATGTAGTGTACACGCACACATGGGAGCTTTCGTATGTATACACATACAATAACAAAAAAGTTTGTGCGTGTAATTTTTACGCGTGATTGAAGTAAAACTTATTTGACGTTGTTGACACGTAATAATGACCAAAAAATTAAACTTAATTTAAAAGAAATATCATATTGCAGTTGACTCATATTTATGAACAATATACTTTACAAAAACGAATATAAAGCTATAATTACTGTTAATAATAACGTTAATAATGCTATAATGTAATCTAAATAGTTATGTATCTATAAATCAATTTTGTTTATGGTTTAGTTTTCATTTGCCATTCAACAGACTATACAGTATAGAGCCTTATTTCCATCCAAATACTTCCGTCCGAATATAAAATAGCCCTGCAAAGAAAAGGTAAGTGGGTTTTAAATGTATCTTTAAAAAGTTACAGGAAACTACTAAGTTAAAAAAAGTAAAGAAAATATGCAAGAGACGAGCTTTCATTTACAAAACGTGGATTAGGCGAGGTTTACGCGCTTAACAAATGGGACAAAAGTTTTAAATTAAAAAGTTCGCAATTTCCAAAACAATGTTGGTCAGGAATTTTCCCCTGTTATATCATTTAGATGCATGGAAATACGTTTACTTTAGGTTCGAATATTTTAAATTTAACCGACTTCAAAAAAGGAGGAGGTATTCAATTCAACTGTATTTTTTATTGTTTGTTACCTCAGAACTTTTGGTTGGGTGAACCGATTTTGATGATTCTTTTTTTAATCAAAAGATGGTACTTTTCATATAGTGCCACTTAAATTTGAGCGCGATCTGACTAGTAGTTTTTTAGTTAATCCTAATTATGTAGTTGGTTATTTTTGTCCGAGAGCGGAGTAGTTTAGGACGTTATCAGTTTTTAAGAATACATTTACTTTTATTTACATTTCCTTTACTTTATGGAATAAATTTCCCGTGTCGGTGTTTCCCCCCGATTAAAATGTGTCTTCAAGGCAAGTTAGAGTGAATAGGTTTTTACTAAGTTAGTGCGTTTTACCATCCATGACTACATCGCCACTTACTATCAGGTAGGATTGTAGTCAAGTATTAACTTATATGGTATAAAAAAATTACTCCTAATTAATAAAGACAGTTTTTGGATATTAATTTTTTTTGTAAGTTAGGTTTGAAAAAGTTATTGATTGACAGGCAGCTGAGCTGTGCCTTGTTTGGAATTATCTAATAGACATGATTGCACATCCCTACATTTATAAATAGAATGTACTTAATGAAATGCAATAATTAACCGACTTCAAAAAAGGAGGAGGTTCTCAATTCGACTGTATTTTTATTTATGTTTGTTACTTCAGAACTTTGGACTGGGTGAACCGATTTGGATGATTCTTTTTGAAGTTATACTTCTTTTGGCGCGATGGTGAAAAATGATGAGAGTGAATTTCTATGATGCGCGCGCACACCGACACCTAAATTCTACAACGTGAAGTTAGCTAAATTCTGTATTTTTTCTGTATGCAAAAAAGTTTTCACAGTATTTACCTCATTACAAACGATTTTATAATCGATTGAATTGATTCATAATAATCGATCGATGGAATATAATAATAAATTTTATGTATTATTTGTTAATTATAATTATAATATTAATTTATTTCTTACATGTTTTCGTATTCCATACATATTAAAACTATGTAATATATTTAGAATGACCATTCAATCGTTACGCTAATTTTATTAAATTACATTTCGAATATTTTGACATCGATTAATCGATTGACAACAAAGATGATGTAATCCCTAATAATGTCATTTTGGTAACCATAGTATTTATAAATAACACCACTGTACTGTCATATTTGTCATCGATCTTTCATGTTTCTACGCGTGGTTTTTTGTATTTTTCTATTAAATATTTTCAGCGTACCTATTTGGAGTCCTATTTACTATTGAAACTCATCGACACGCACACAGTTATTTTAATTTACTGTTGTATTCGATTTCGTACTTGTGTTTTGGTGAATGTGTTTTCGCAGTTTCGCTACAATTTCTGGCAAACCAATACTATATGAATATGGACTACTTAATCGCCTGTTTTGTGACTGACAAAGGTTCAGAATAAGTCCTGAACACTGGATAACGTACCCTATACATCTTTAGAAGATCAGTAGTTTGCTGTGGCCATACTTACAATGAGTATGTTATGGTATCTTGATTGGGCAAGGTACCAACGAAATATAGCGCCTCCTGCACAACTAGACGAAATATTAATATAAATGATAACTAATAAAATCTCTTGAAATATGCAATAGCTTTTATTATACAACCTTTTTATGACATTCGTTTTGGGTAAAAACCATTTAAGTAGTAGATAGTATAATAGACACCCGCCAACTTAGTTTTAACCATTAAACTCGTAGTTTAAGTGTTAGTATTTTTGACTTTTTATTACGTTTCTAATGATTACTCGATTTGTCTATAGTCCGTTCACAGTTATTTTACATCTAGCTATTAAAGTCAAAGTCAAAATATTTTATTCATATAGGTATCATTGATACACTTATGCACGTCATTTTTTGGCTTTTCGGAAGGTGCTTTGTCATGGAGGAGAACAAAAGCCTAAATAAACTCCTCAGCACATCTTTTAAAAAAATATTACAAAAAAGATATTATCATACAAAAGTTTACTATTCTGAGTGGAACTGGTTGCAGAGCTAATCATTTCCATGCGTATTTGTCATTTAAATACTCGTTTACACTATAATATCCCTTGCCTAACAATTGTGTTTTTACACGTTTTTTGAAAGATTCTATTGGCAAGTCACGTATTAATTTTGGGATTTTATTATAGAAATGTACACCAAGCCCTATGAAAGATCGTTGTACTTTACTTAGGTGGAACGAAGGCGTAATTAATTGATAGGTACATTCTTTTGGTTTGGCGATTATTAATATCAAAATTTTGTTTATACGCCTTTATATTCTTCCTTATAAAAACTACATTATTAATTTATTAAGTTGGTTAACCTTAGCTGTGTGTTGTAATGTTTAGTTTGTACGATTCCCTAACATGAAATATTTCATGTTTCTTCTGATGTATATAAATATTATTTACTAGGTTGATCCAAAAGTAACGATAGTAAAAATGATACACGTTCAAATAAAATAATGTATTATTTTACAGTCTTCTAACTAATCAGTTCACATTCTCGGTAGTTATATTAAAATTACAACAATTTGAATTGCTTTAAATTGGGTTGGCATACGAATGATCCAAACGCACGCCTAATGATAAATAATCACTATCGGACGAACATGAATCATCAAAACTGCTCTCAGATTCCGTATCACACTCGTCTTTCAATCCTATAATAAATTTATCAATTTCCGCGTCTAAGCTTCCATCCATTTTAGAAAACTTATCCTCAATATGTCGCACATGTTTTATACGCAGTCGGGTTTTTTGTATTTTTTAATTTTTTTGTGTGTAATAGACCTATCATTGATTCAGTTGGAAAAAATATTAGAACACGATTTCGTGAGCCATGACCACGTTTTATGCTATAATATCTATGTACCTACGTTTGCCCAAAATTCTTCTGTATTTTCATTGAGCGACTCAATTTCTTTTGTTTTTTGTATTTATAACACTATTTTCTATTTTAATTTTCAATATTATATTACATTGGTAGAAAATGCAAAAAATCGGGAGAAACGGTCGCTAAAACGGGATATCGGGAGACGATAACCAAAATCAGTAAATCTCCCGATAAATCGGGAACTTTTGCAACACTCGTCACTTGACAGCAAGTAATGCTAATCTAATGGGAAGGTAATGACAGCTTGTCAGAGGTAAAATAACTGAACGGACTGTAGTAAATAGTAATCGATACTTGTCTTTGGGACTAGCAGCCCATTCTTTTTCTCTCCTTAATCTGTATTATAGTTTAATGCCTGTCGGAAAATAAATTATTCTTCAACTGAACTGAATAAAATCTTTCATTCCCTCCCCCCCACAAAAACTGGTTTTACAGCATGGTATCGTAATAGTTCTCGTAATAGAACATAGATGGTGTTTTTACAATTGTAAAAACAGAAAAAAAAGATTTACAATTGATTTGTTTTTGCAAAGTAATATTAGAATATACTACAAAATTAATCACAGATGGCGCTTAACACATATAGTTTGACTACAGAGATTCGTAAATTAAATTATTTCAAAATATTATTTAATTTTTATTTTTAGTATTGCTGTTTTTGAATATTGTATTTTGAACAATGTTTTTTTAATATTGTTTTTTGATTATTTTTTTCATGCCAAAGAAGTATAACTTCTCACGCGCGTACAAAAGTACACGCACCCTTTTTTTAATCGAAAGCTGATGCTTGTCGTGTGGTCTCACATAAATTTGAACGAGATCTGACAATGGTATCCATGTCAAAAGTACAATGTACTTCATTTGAAGTCGGTTAATTTTTTTTTAATGTTAGATTATAATAAGTAAATATTCTATTAAATTTTGGCTTCCAGTCAGGGAGGTTGTATTTAATGGAACAAATAAATGAAAATTCAATAGTCATGTTTGACTGTGCTGTATTTACATTACGCGAAATGTAAACAAATGTTATTTGGACGTTTCGTATTTTGCAATATAAATAACTGAGCATCGATACTTATTTTTAACCCCCAACGAAAAAAAAGGTTGTTATATCATCTAGTGATATATTAATACATTAAATTGTATTTAATAATATTTGAACGCCTCCCTAGGCAGAGCATTCGAATGAATTAATTCTGTAACAACTTTATGTACACTATATTCTAGCAAATAAACACTTTGACTTTATAAGTTTAATGTGTCTGTGTATCTGTGGATCTGTATGTGACATCGTAGCTCCCTAACGGATGGACCGATTATGATCTAGTTTTTTTTGTCTGAAAGGTGACTTAACCGAGAGTGTTTTTAGCTACGTTTAGTGTTAATAAAACTGTCGGGGGCTTTTTAAATTTTAATTTAAGATTATTGATAGTGACTTTAATATTTTTTTTATTTAACTCTTTATTGTACACCAAATAAAATAATACAACAACAAGTAAACAAGCAAAGCAGACATATGAGGTACAAAAGGCGGTCTTATCGCTACACAGCGATCTCTTCCACACAACCTTAAGATGTGGAGAGCTGATTAGAGTAAGATTAAATGAGGTTAGGTGCACGAATAATATGGAGGAAATTACAAATATTAATTAAAATAATAATATCATAAATATGGATGACAAGATTAAGAAGAAGAGGGAAGGGAGTAAGGAGAGAAACTGATTAGTTAAAGAGATAATGGGCTTTTACCATCAATACGCAGTACACAGTATACAGATAAAATCCGTCTAGTAGTACCGAGAACTTTGCCGAACTAAGTAATAGCAGTGTGTTCGCGGTCGAAGTTGAACGCCGGCCAAGTGCTGTTACTTGGCGACCCTTCCTCGTCTATTATCAAGTAGTATAGTTGCCACAGACATGAAGTGTACTAGATATACGAGTAGCTTGTTTAATAAATAATATGACGATGAGAACCGATATGTATATTATACCGATATCTACATATATTTTCTTGTAATTTCTCTTTCTCTCACTTGTACAGCTTTCATTGTTCTCTGCATATTCCTAAGGTTGACTGGTAGAGAATGCTGTTTAGCATTAAGTCCGCCTTTTGTGCCACTTATTTGTTAAGAGTCAATAAAGCATAAATAAATAAAACCGAGCGTGTCATTTATTTTAACAGTATTGCGTCACGCAAGTGTTAACAACTTCGACTCATTCCCACTACGATAGAAATTCAGATCATGCTTAGAGGGCTTCCGTTATTATTTTAACAGAATTATTATTTATTATCTGGAAATCTGGAATCTTAGAATTTTCCTCTTATCCCATACAAAATTTTTCCCAATATGTATTTTTTCAGCGTTGTAGCATACGTCGGGTATCCATAAAAATACGATGCAATGCAGGAAGAATGTTCAAACTATGTCACATAAATAATTTAATGGAATGAATTTTTAAAGGCTCCTTCCTCATCATATCAACATATCTAGTATCCACAAAATTTCACATGATGCGTCGAGAATCTTAGCTATTTGAACCTCCGTAGTGCGAGAAGATGCCACGATCTTTGCGATAGTCAATAGATATTATAGAATCAAAATATCGCTCGCAACATAATCTTAGTAAACTCAATACAGTTTTCTCCACCAATCAACACATCAAAGGAATTTCGATGTTTGAACATCCTTGGACGTTCATACTGTTAAATGGCGGATTATTGTTAAGGGGGGAAGTTTACTCGTTAAAACGCCACGATAAACTTTCCGTTTCATTAATTAAGCGATGGGTATTAAATATCGGAACGTGAAAGACGCGATTGTGTGTTTAAAACTTATGTTGTTCATTGTGAGGGTAACACCAGTGGCGGTACAGCTATTCAAGCCGAAAAGCCCAGCTTACTATCATTGCTTTACTATCATCTGCAGCTGCTAACATTGATATTATTTGTTGGTAAATACGTAAATATACTGATGGTAAATACGTATGGAATGGAGTGTTCTGTGTTGTTGGGATAAGGATCCTGGGTTGTACGACACAACTGGGTACGCCTTGTTCTGACGGCCGGGCCTAGGGACACCAGATGGGTATCATATTTCTGTCTGAGATTCATGCAACTGGAAAATATAAACCATGATTATTTTTATCTAATTAACATCTTACAGAGAACATTTTTTATATTTCTAAAACGTATATTCGTTAAAGTACTTAAGCTCGTCAATAGCTATCAAACAATAACAAAAGAAAATCGGTTATGAGACATAGGAAAAAGGGGTACCTACATTTAGAGTCGCTAGCCTATTTCTTTTTCATATCATAGGTACGTTTATCCTTTAATCTTAGTGTATCAAAGCAACTATACCTATTTCTCTTGCCCACTTTATTACAGAAATAGCTATTTTAGCGTTTAATCCAAAATCCTCATCGCGGGCTACCGAGTTCGGAATCTCCTCGTCTTTAGTTTCGTAAATATTTCGCTGGTTGGCTGAAATTATTTATCGTAGGAAGAAAAAAGGGGTCCAATTTTGCTTTGAGGATTTTGGGGTTCCGTACATTTGAGAGTGAAACAGAATTCTCTCAGGATCTTCAGTTAATAGTATATATATGTATATTTAAATAACTTCATAGCGTTATAACGTAAATAAATAAAAAAATTAAAGTGAAAATGTCATGAATTTAGAAATTGTAAAGTTAAATGAAATTTCAGTTAAGTTTAGTATCCTCCTTAATAAGGGATTACTTTCTTTTGAATTTCAAATTGTTTCTAAAAACTTGAAAAATACGAAATTCTGAATTTAAGTCCCAATTTGCTGATTTGCGAAAAATAATTAATGAAAATGAAAGCCTCATCGTAGCTAATTTTATAATACGGAACCCTTACGCGGAATACCTACCAACTCGTGCGTGACCGTTTTTTTACGATAACTCGCAGGGGCTAGCGCTGGGAGATAAGACATCCTTTCCTTCGAAAGCATTTTTTTTAGAGTATTCGTATACAACTGATAAGAGAAATAAGAATTTCGGTAAGCTTCCTAAACTAAATGATTCGCCCGGTCGTTTCATAGTGGCGCGCTTAGTTATCGCACTATTTCAATGACCAAAATATTCGGTTAATATTGAAATATTAAATACTTCATTTATAATAACTTGTTCGCTATGAAAAACTAAAAAAGAATATTTAAATAACTTAAAATGAAATATATTATCAATTTTTCCATTAAAACCAATATTTATACTGAATCTGACTTCAATCAGCTCGTTAATACATGCTTATTACATAAATACATACATATATATGCATACAGACGCAATAATAAATAATTATACAAACAATGAAACATGCCATAGCACATGATCCACTTTACATAACATTGTAAAGTGGAAGATGAACATTGCATGCTCGTTAAATTTCTTCTTAAACGAATGTAAAGTAGGACAAAAGGGTAACATTAGAATGCGTGTGTCATGTGCCGTCAGCCGTCAGCCTTGGTAGGAGCTGTTGTCCTTGCTGGAGATAATAGTGTCACGGTAGTTGTGTATAATTATACCCTGTCAATTAACCTCTTCCCTGTCAATAACCCTTAGGCTGCGGGCACGAGATCTGCGACGAGCGGCGCGATGGCGGTTGCGGCGCGGCGCGGCGCGGGGCGATTAGCAGCGGTGTCTTGCGGGGCACGAAAAAACGGTCGGTCAATCGCGCTAAAGTAGTGTTGTAAAGAATGATAATATTATAATCTGTTTATTTATACTTTTATTGTTGAAGCGATGGCGTAAAGTGACTTTCGGAAAAAAGTGACGCTTGGTTTTCATACAGATGAAGGTACATGTTTCATCTATTCGGTTGTGAAAATTATGAGTTTACGTTGAAGAGAATTATTGGAGCCTAGTATCCTGATGAGAGCTGAATTATTATTTCCAAGAAATGGTGTTCATCCAATAAATAAAGGAAGAAGTAATTTAGGAGAATTTTCTACTCTTTATAACTAAGTTTTCATTCAAAAAATATTAAAACTATACGAGAATGAGTACATTTTGATTATATTTTGGAGAATATTTAGAGAATATTTATATGGTGCAAGTTTTCACTGTCCCATATAGCAGCTTTTGATGAAGTACACGAAATAAGTTCTTCATAAGCCTCTGCCCATACCATACAAATGACCACCAGTGGCGTGCCTAGGCCATCAGAACAAGGCAAGCCCAGTTGTGTCGTACAACCCAGTATCTCGGGATCTTTGGCCCGACAACAAAGAACACTCCATTCCATACGTATAATATTTACCAAAAAATAATATGAGTGTTAACAGCTGCAGAGTGATGATAGTAAGGCAATGATAGTAAGCTGGGATTTTTGCCTTGTGTCGGCTTGTACCATCACTGCTGACCACACCATGACTATTTGAGAAAAAGTCAGAAAAATATTATTTGTAATTAACAAGTATCACCACTATTCAGTATGTTACAATAAGGGTGAGATGAGCTAACTCCAAATCTAAGTGCTCCTGATTTCACCCTAAATTCCTGGATCATTCGGTCACTGACTTACACCGTCGCGTACCATGGAGCGTCAACAATACTATTTGCGACGAAAATATATCGATCATTGCACAGTCATGATATACAATCATACAATATAGAGAGCAGACCCACAAAGTAACACACTTAATTGTTACTGTGCCTGTAGAGGAGAATGGAGTATGCGACGTAAATCGTTGAAATGACTCAATCTGTAGAATCGTTGAACTTGCTGCGAACACGTGTTTCATCCTATTAGTAAACCGACAAGGGTCCATTCTAGCCTTCCAACAGATCACCGGGATACCACTCATTTTAATCTTTACAGTTTTTGCCTCTCGAGATACTTTCGAAATACGTTAGATATAAAATATCGCTTCTAAAAATTACCGTAAAAAGATCCTAAAGTAGATATTTCGGTTACAGAGTTGAAGAACCCGTCAATAAGTGGATTTATAATTTTTTTGGTGGCAACGCGTCGTTGAGTCATTCCCGTGACGCACGACGCGTCTGCGTGCGGTCGTCCGGCTATTGACATAAAAAAGGAAGTTTCCGTGCTTAGAATGTATGTTGAATATTTGTTTACCATTATTTTATAGATGGCGCTGAAAGTTCAAATGTTTATAGGTACATAATTAAAAGGAACATAGATCAGGATAAACTGTATTGTACAACGTTTGTAACGTTTTGCAGTCTGTTTTTTCAAATCAAATCACATTAAATTTTTTATTTGCTTGAATATGGGTATGTATGTATTTTTCTATGACATTTCTTAGAAAATCTTTAGTTACATATTGTTTTCAATAATATTTTGTAGTGTACACTGCTCTTTATACAAAATATCACTAGAAGCTATTAACATCGATGATTTTATAGCGATTGACAGATTCTTATAACGATGCAATACGTATATTTGTTTTGGTTTCAACCCATTAATGGCCTAATATTGAGCACGGGTTTCCTCTTGAAGAGGCCTAGAGAAGCAAGTGTCGGAAGTTTTCATGCCACCCGAGGGCCTCCGACTGAGGGCGGCTTTACGTGCCCTCCGAAGCACGAAAACACTTAAGAAATTTTTGCCACTAGTATTCATTTAACTACCGACCGCGCCTGCTGTTGCTTTACTTTGTCGATCACTTAGGAACGACACAAGCCGACGGGCTATGACAATTTTTGTTTGTGGGGACCGAATGTAGGATACCAAATCGATGACGATTCCCTACAAAATTAAACGCAATTATTTCGTTCTAAGTACATCCAATTGCTGTTGCAACTAATCAGCTTGTGTTCTTTGACCTTATGCTCGGTTTCGCGCCAATATTTTACTGTTACTCTTTAAATCAATAAAAGCTCTATTCCCGCATGTTAGAACTCATTTTGGATTGGCGGCGAGTAACAAATATGACGTTATTCATCGCAAAATACAATAGAGCTCCGGTCACCATTATCACCAACCGATAACAGAGATATTATGTACATTCCAATAACGAAGAGTCTCCTTTCTTTGTTATACGCATTCCAGGTTGGAATAGCAGAAATACGGGGGATTATTCCAGGAACTCTAAGACGTAGGTATATCATGAGTGCCTCATGTTTTATGCAGATGCATAGACAGACAACTGATAATTATGAGCGGTGTGTGCGTAAGAATTAACAATTAATAATGCGTTAGAATTAACAAAATTATACTCGGCTGAGCCTTTCCAAGTTTCCCAATCTGTTATGTGAAGCTGTAAAGGCCACTAGGGTCAACAATAACTGTCCTCGATAGCAACAGCAAGAAAAAGATGGTCTGACCAGATAAGATAGGTAGTTGAAATGCCTATCACTCTAGTGTATTTCACATGCCAAAGATCAGTCTTATTGGAGACTTAGAAACAACTGTATGAGGGATTACTGAAGAAGCCACGACCTTCAGAAATAAAGTTACGACTGAGAAAAAGAGATGCGTAGGAATTATAGAGAGTATAATGTTCCCTCATCAAGCCATTCTTACGACTGTTAAGTCTGAATAAAAGAACTTGCAAAGTATGCGACAATGGCTGGCCATTGATAATTCAGGTGGCTAGTTCTGTGAAAATCTACCATAGAATCGATATTGGCTGTCTCCATGTACCAACTCGTATCCTTGAGTAGGCTTCGGGCACTGAGTTATTCAGGATGAATGGAATGTAATACAAAATATAATATTAATTTCACCAATTCGCACGTCAAAAATCTTAAAATTAAATTACAATTTACTAAACAAATTATTACTTATAACTAAAATTTAAAAAAACCCATCAAATTCGTACAATTCGTTTAAACCTGCGATGCCACAGACTGACACACTGACACAGGCAACAGGCACCTAGATCATTTAAGCTTAGATTTAACATAAAAAATATGAAATACTTGCAAACTCCCAGCATTAATAGGACGTTAGCAAGCAGTTATGGTGCTTACGACCTCATCTGTCTGGTCCTATCAGCATTTTGCACGTTTCCTTGTTCATTTGCATTTATTCTGTACTTTGAATGGCACGTTAAGCTGCTGGCCTCCGTTATTATCATAGCAGTAGCGAGGCTACGTCAGAGGCTTTGAGGTATGAAAATGTGCAACACTCGGGATGGTAATTAAGCCCCCCCTTCCTCTTTCCTGGCCTCGTTTCCACAAATTTTTGAACTATAGCAGCGTGGTAGAGTACGCTCTGCGTCTCCTTACATTCAGACGCATAAAATAGCCCGTCACAACACTAGGATTCCATAGGTCGTGGGTGCCAAGGACAACACACAAAGACAAGAATACATACAACTAGACCACGAACAGAAATTTAAACTCATCCTTTATTCTGCTTCCCTGAGAATCAAACCCAGGACTCTTTGAATAGCAGTGCAGCATGATAAAACTGCCACGCATGTCGCGTAGTTAAATATTAATTAATCACTTACGTCTGAGGTTACTAGATTTTTTTATAGAAATAGCCAGCAAACGAGCTGACAATCCACCTGATGGTAAGTGGCTATCGTCGCTTCAACACCAAAGCCCAAAGGTATCACTGGTGTGTGACCTCTCAAAAAAGAGAAGAAAAAGAAAGAAAGCTATTAGATTGATGACAGAAGCAACCTACGCAGCAGCAGCAGCTAAGCAGAAGGCACCTACGTATTTCCTCATCTCAACGCAATACTATGACTTTGTTCCGAAGGTTCGCAGTTTTCGCACTTAGATGAACACATCGATGAATCTTATTTCAGAACTGTCTGCACCACAGTCACAACAGTGATGTTTCAGAGCGCGCTCTACGGAGTGTGTAGTAACGGACACTTCCTCAGTTTTATGGAAGCCGATAGCTAAATGTTGGCCATTAACCGACGATGGCTGTGAAAACGACAACCAAGCACCGTACTTACATTAAAGGACAGTCAAAGTAAAATATCATATTATTAAAGTATCGAAACAACATTTTAGAATTTAGACAGATAATTACTTGATTGAGGTTCTTTAAAAGTTACTTTTTATTTTAAATCAATCCTAATATTGTGACATAAACACTATTCTTAGTTTTTGGTTCCATAATACGCAATTTTCCTACATATAAATAAATACATGACTAAAATATATGAGAATAGGTCAGTTTTATCATATCCTTTAGGATTAGGATACATCGTATGCCAGGAAAAAATGGGATTACGCAAATCGACCGACAAATCTCGGAGTAATCGGTGAGCTTAGGTAGGAAGGAAAGTACGTAAAAAAGCGTTAGACACAACCTTTTTGGAGTCGGCATTATTAAGCAAGGATAGGACGAAACGATAAATTGTATTGTCCCAAAAAAAAATTGGCGAATGTTTTTGATGGACATTTAGGTATGCTGAAGAAATGTATATTTTAATGTTAAGATTTACTATTAGTTTATGATAAAAATATGTACCTATATATAATCTTATTACAACCCCGAACTCCTAAAGAATCATACCAAATTTAACATTATTTTATTATGAAGTATTAGAAAAATTACACTTAAAGACAGAAGCTTTAAAATTTAAATGCTCTAAGTAGAAAAGAATAGATTCGCATTCAATAAAACCTATCATTTCGTTATATTATTATACATTTTTATAAGATACTAGTGGATAACAGGCGTGCACGTGCAGTGCTACTACGTTAAAAAATGTTGTATGGGAAAAGTCGAAAGTCGACTTCATAGATGGACTCAATGTGCCCAATACATTGTTTTAGTGATTTCAACCCATCTTCGCATTATTGCCTTTCAAATGAAACCAGTTTGAGGAATATCGATTGGATGCTTTCAAAGTCTATAAAGGACATAACGTACAAACATTTTTTGTGTTTTATAGAACCTGTAAAATTTTAACTTCGAAGGATAAAGAGGAATTTATTGTTTGACCTAAACAAATAAACTGTAACATTGTAAGCTAAATAAAACCTTGCAGTAATACACGTAGCAAGTAATTGTTTTTAAAACAAAAGTGCACATCTTAAAGAGGCTAAGCTTAAAAACATATTGTCTAGGTATAAAAATAGCTTTTTAAGTCTCCTACCGCAACTTAGAAGAAAACATTCAGTGGAATTCTGTAGCTATACTTTTACAACAGCAGCTAAAAGCGATGAACCGATGAAATTTTCACATTTTATATGAAAATTTATATGAGATTATATGATAATTTATATGAAAATGTATATGAATTTATATGAAAGTAATTTCTATGAAAATTGTTTTTTTTATATATTAAACGCTAAACGCTTAGTTTGTTTTTACCTGTGTCGCGAGGGGCAATGACAACACAATAACACATCACTATCACATCCATGACCCGAGTACAAAAATTTATCTGTCACATAAATATCTGCCCCGGCCGGGAATCCAATCCAGAACCCTTTGCTTCGCAGGCAGGGTCGCTATCAACTAGGCCACGGGGTTGTCAAGGTCGATTTTGGATTTGGAAATTCCATATACATAGCTTTATGTCTTTTAAAATGATATGTTACAAATATAAATAACAAAATATATCACATATGGTATTATATTTCAGTTTGTTAGTCACTAATTATTACAACAGTATCGTTTAACGTTAAACTTCACTAGTTTTGTATTCTTGCCCACTTTACAAACTAATTTTCTATCGCTGACTAATCTTAAGACTTAGTTAAATACCACTAATTTAAAAAAAAATTGCGCACCAAAAACTACGTGACAGAGTAAAGAATCTTCCCGAGATTTTTCATCGCTTCCCAGTTATAGAATCTCGCTTAAGATAGAACAAGTGCAGAAAAGCGACGGGCGAGCGTAAAAAGGATATTTTTGTTTCGAACTTATTGCCTAAATCTTTATACTCTACACTCCTCACATTGTCACGTACTTTCCCTTTCGAATTGTTTGGGATAACGAAGTCGATTTTCATTTTATTGCTTTGCAAGTATTGCATTCCATGGTGACAACGAGTTGGACAAAAATTCCAACTCGTTCTCCTCCATTCTAACTGCGAAATCAAAGTCAGATGTGTCGAAATAAAGTCGATTTCTAATTACTGTTGTTTTGATAAATATTCCAGCATACCTTTTTAAATAAACGTATTAGAGGTACTTATTAAAAATACTTCTAGTCTACTAGTAGTGTACTACTTGTCTCCAGAATCCGATAATAAAGACTCTGTACTCCAGTAGGAAGTGACCTTTTCCACAGCTGGGCTCAGTTTCCTCGCGCAACGCGAATGATATCGACATGCCTCAGTCTGTAGTCAAGTGGAGATTGTCAGATTAAGAACACATTTGACATAGTAATCTATACTAATATTATAAAGAGGAAAGATTTGATTGTTTGCATTGAATAGGCTCCGAAACTACCAAACCGATTTGAAAAATTCTTTCACTGTTGGGAAGCTACACTATCCCCGGGTGAAATAAGCTATATTATATTTTTTTTTTACTATTTTTCCGAAGCGAAGCGAGGGCGATTTCCTAGTGTTATATAAATTACCGCGCCTATGATAATATTATAGAACACTCTTATATGTGCAGAATTGCACATGTTTCTCTTCACGCAGCCAAATATGATAATTCATTACTACCGAATATAACTTTATTATAGATGTGTGCATTAATCGAACCCGATTTTAACTGTAGAACTAGATTCAAACTTCTAGGGTATTATTGCTAACTATCATTGCTATACGCATACATGTCTATATATTTACTTATGTTCCCACACGCTTTTAAGTAATTATATTTTCCAAATACCCGCTCCATGATTACGAAATGCAAATTAAATACTAAAATTTGCATAGACGTTAATACCAAATGAGACTCGCGCAAAATTATTATAACGGCAAAACATAATCAGATGATGTATGCATGCCTTATAGAATATAAGAGGTATATTATTCATTATTATAATTACGTTTCATAAATTTAACGCAGGTGACGTTTTAATAACATATTTTGAACGCGTAGAGGCTTATTCCAGGACGTTTCGAATTTGTGTTGCCGTTTTGTAACTTTTTTTTCCATGAATCGCCATTTTGTGGACTTATGTCATCGATAGCTACACGATCCAAACTTGAAAAATTTACTCCCAGACGGATGTTTCAACTGCTATAACTTTTTTTATTTATGAACCACTTTAAGTGTAACTGTAAATTTTAAAAACCCATCAAAATGACCAATGTTGATGCCAATTGACCGAACTACACGATAGAAACAGGGCACACTCAAAACCAGCGGTTGGGGCACTCCGCCACAACTAATGCTGAGTGTGTTCCTTTTTCGTCGTGTTTCGCAACAAACTTTAGCTCCTCATATTTTGTTTTTTTTAATAGCATGCATTTTTGTTATTTTAGTTTAATTTGTTGTGTAAACTGGCGAATTAAAGTTATTCTATTCTATTCTAAAATCGAGCCATTCATTTGGTGGCTCCAAATGCCATTCGAATGCGATGCCATAGACAGACACGTCAAACTACACGTCAAACACCCCTCTTTTTGCGTCGGGATTTAATAATACCCATGAAATATAACCCTAACCTTATTATAATCTGAGAAAACCGCATCTGAGATTACAAGCGACATACGCACAAATAGTTATCTATACTAATATTATAAAAAGGAAAGATTTGATTGTTTGTTTGCATTGAAAAGGCTCCGAAACTACCGAACCGATTTGAAAAATTCTTTCACTGTTGGGAAGCTACACTATCTCCGGGTGACATAGGCTATATATTTTTTTTACTATTTTTCTCGAAGCGAAGCGAGGGCGATTCCCTAGTTTATTATACAAAAAACACAACTATTTACTAAACACAATTATTTATTATACAATAATCTAAAAAATATTCATAAGCTACATTAGTTTTGCTGAAATACATGTACATAGAGACATTAATAAGTACAGACGTTTTGTTTACGCAGACAGATTTTCGTTCACTTCATATTATGGAAAAAGTCATTGGAGCATCAATTTATTGGACTCTGAGCTATCAAAAAACTCTGAAAGTTACACCTAAAATAGACAGTCATCGACTTCATATAAAGAAGAAGTTTAAGTTTACTCAACAACTTTTAATTAAATTTGGGACTTGGCCCCAATTAAAAAAAAACTGTATAGTCAGGAACAAAGTTATAATCTTCGTAATTTCAATTTAGTTTAAATGTGACTGTAAAAAACTGATGGTATTGGGTCATGATGGTTCCCTGCAGCATTATTTTACAATTTTTTTGTCATTATCTAATTTTAAACTACTTGGACATGTGTTTGATACAATTTATAGGCGTAAGAGCTGTTGATAACATGAGTAGGACCAAAAAGAACTGCATTTCTTGCTGCTTCTTCTGAGAACATTCACGGTAGAGATGGCATAGTTTGACTTTCGGAAAAGTATTTGTATAAACCAACTTCGGAAAAAGAGTTTTTAAGTTTTACTTATTATTATACCCATTTCCTAACCTCCTAACCCACTTAGTCGTATAACAAATGTCGCCCATTGAAATGGATAGATTAGTTTTTTTGAGGTTTTTTTGAGTCGGTGGTCTTCAAAATTTTTAATTTATACTTTTTCGTGTTTATACCTTATATTGCCATACCTATGTCAACCTTCCAAGTATAGGTATCATCCATGTATTGATAGAAACCTTATTAAAAGCATCGTATTTTGAGATCGTGAAACTACAGAGTGTGGGACATTATTTAATGTTTAATTACGTAAATGCCCTCAAGTGACCACAGAGTTATTTATACTGATAATAATTTTACTCACGCTCTATTTATAGGACCTTTCACACGATAATTATATTTATATCATTGTCTTTGAGCATTTATGTCAATACTCGTTTCATTGTAATTTTGCTACCATGTTCCATCGCTCATGTATTCTAAAAACTAATCATTAGCAATCTATGTTATTTTTAAGGGCTAGGCCGTATGTTATTATTGTAGACCCTCGTAAACCATACAGACTAACTATTAAAACACTGATAGCAGTTCTAGAATTCCGGTAATTTTTATAGACCTAACATGGCAATTTTTAATACAGTTCAGCAATCTTGGTGAACCTCAAGCTCAAACTAATGGTTGAAGTTCTTATAAATATGTAAAAGAAACGCTGATATGAAACTACATAAAAAATGGCAATACTGCGAACTACTATAATTATGAGATCCCACTATATGAGATCAAAAATTTTGGTATCTATCACAAATTTCCCCCCACAAAGCAAACCTGGGTACCTACTTCTTGCTCGGCAAGTCACAAGCAACTAAGCTACAGGATCATCTTAAGCCGAAAGTAAGCCGAGATTAACGAAGTTCTCATGTTTACCTATATAAACCAATGATGTTTAAATAAATATACCTAGATACGTTATGCCCTTACAAATCAACCGAAAAATCTGCTCCGATGTCCGCAAGGCACCTTTATTGCTTTATCGCACGTCTTTAGCGCTCTCGCGTCAAAACTACATCGCTATCTCTTTCTTCACCTGAATAAGAGTTCCCAATTGGGAACTTTTTGAGTCACACAACGCGCGCACTTATGACATATCTGCCTCTTTTTTATATAAAATATCATTGACATAAACATCATTACCGTGACTTTTGAGATAAACAGCAAACCTAATGTCGCAACTCACACCCTCATTGGAAAAAGCATAAGTCGTGTTACTTTGAATTTTAGTTATTAATATGATTGGAAAGAGGGACAAAAGCTGCATCAATTTATCCAATTTTATCATTAATATTGACGGTTTTGTGCAAGAAATCGTAATGTCCTTTGACTACGTATTGATATTTTAACAGTTTTTTTTTGTTCTGCTGTAAAATTGCAATTTTCATCTTATGCCTTTTTTCCACTGAGGGTACAATGTAGGTAGGGGAGACCGGGGGCAAAAGTATCACGGGGCAATAGTAACGTTGGTGATATTTTGGTTGGCAAGCAACGCTGAAGAGTGTGCAGCCGAGGGGGCATAGGCCGTAACGTGCTCGGGTAGGCTAACCACTGAGCAATGTGCTCCGAGCAGCGTGGATGTGTGTAATTGACTATTGCCATTTGGACAGCCCCGAAGTAATTTTTCGTACTTTGAAAAATCAGTTATTACTCTTTAATTTACAAAGTATAAGTAAATTAACAACAAATATTAGAATCTATATATATCACACAATATAAACCTTATCGCAAAAGTAAAATAGTGTTCAGAGTTTCTGATTTATTTTTGTTTTTAAATAAAACGGTCTTCAGGAATAATTGTACCATTTTTTTCGGGGTCAATAGTAACGTTACTATTGACCCCTTGCTACAAATGACCCCGAGGTGAAAATAATTGTTTTACCTAATTTATATATTTTGAACCATTAAGAAATCTTTAGTATTTTCATACGACTTAGTGGACGCCCGCAGCTTCACTCGCATGAATTAGAAACTGCGGTTTTCGAAAAGTTTCGTTTATAATTATATCTTAGTTGCTATCCTCTTCGTGGGAAAACCTCTACCCAGTGACACCCACACCTTAACCCGAATAAAATATTATATTAATGAATCTTCACGTGATGGCTGGGCAATCATTACGTCATTTCTATCTAGTCAGAACTTTTATCCTTTTTTGTATTGGAAATCACATATTAAACATCATATTTTATTAAATCTTAATAAGTGATTTTTATTAATAATTAAAGTGTCATCAATCGCAAATCTAGGACAAAAACATTCTTCCGGAAGTGCATTTTGGAAATCTTAAATATCTACATTTATTTGCCTTTTTTTCTTTTATTTTTACACTAGCAATTGCCCGCAGCTTCGCACACGGAAATTCATCCATTACATCTTTGGGCTGGATCACCGACTACTCAAGTGGATCCCCTTAATCGGATTCAGAGATGGGCTGTTCGTATTGTTGGTTCGTGTGGTGCTTGTAATCTTTTTGTTCGCAGAAATATGACAGGGGTTAAATGTAACAGGGGGTTGTTAGTAACATACACGTTTTCATACAAATTTGTTGTTTTTGATTATTGTTGAATTCATCAAAGAAATATACGATTTAAATGGTATTTAATGACGTAGTGCTTATAACTTGTCTAAAATTGTAATTTTAGATAGTAATATATTCGCTTTTGATCAGTTATAAAGAGAAGTGTATACTTTTTTGTTTCGAAGCGGCTAGAAGAAGTAAAAGCATTTATTTTAGTTACCAATTAAAATACTGATTGTATTTAAGATTGTGATTGTTTTTAAAATTAAAATATGGCTAAATTCATTAACATTGTCATTTTATTGTTCATTAAAACAATGTAACAAACGACCCCGCACTATGGGTCAATTGTAACATTCGACACTCCTTTTTAAAAGTGGGATTGCAACATAATTACGATTAGTACGCTAACGTTGACTAGACAAGTTGGTAGACACTTAAACTAAGTTTCTTGGAGAATAACAGGATTTTGTTAGATATCAACAGTTTTGGCACAATCGGCCACGAACTAAAAACTGTTACTTTTGCCCCCGGTCTCCCCTATGTTATTATTGTCACCTAAAGGCGGCCGAAACTGCTGATTTTGTTGATACTATTACATGACATATGCTTACCCTTAGGTGTTTAAAGTAAAAAATACAAACTAATTCAAACGAAATGAAACACATTAGGTGTCATTCCATAATTACTTGACGTGTTTGAAGTCGTAATTCGCTCAAATGTTACTTATAATCCCGGAAATACGCACTTGCGCCGCAGCTAGCAGTAGGCACCGGTACCTGTGTTTCCTATTGACGCCAGCTCGCATTACGTAACAGACAGATTCAAACTGCACTCAAATTGGCTATTTCGATGAATTTGGCTTGTGCTGGTTTCATTATACAAGTGTGTTTTCGCTGTAGCTATAAGTTTTTAAATGTAAATACAAACGAGTAGGCGAGCAAGGATACAAAAACCCACGGTTGAGGATACAAAGACCCACCCATGTGACGGTAAATTCTCATCTGTAGGTAGATACATCAGTTCTGCCAGATGTACCATGTTATAGCGATATCTCCGACAATTTATTTGGACTGCAAAATGTTGTCCGTATGAAAAACAACGTTTCAAGAATTCACGAATTCTTGTCGTCTTCCGGTTGTGGATTTGAGATCCAGGTCTTTCTTTCTTTTTTTTTCTTTCTTGGCCGGCAACAAATCAGTGATGCCTTTGGTGTTGCTGATGTCCATAGGCGACGATAGCCACTTACCATCAGGTGGATCTTCAGCTCGTTTGTCGACTATTTCCATAAAAATAACTGTGCCCCATCATGCAGTTGTCATTGTAGTGTCGATACAATATCGGGTCATATTCTGACGTTCTGGTATTGTTGTTGAACATGACTGTATTAAGTAGAAATTTGGAATATCACCACCGGATGTCTTCAAAAATTCCCACTAAGTTGTGCTTATTCAGATGGGTGGGATTTTTAAAAAACTATCTAAAAAAAACCCACCAGTCAGTTCTGAATGGGGATTTTGACAATAAATCTAGTAAACATGATATTTGTACACCCATTTACAAAAAAAAATATTTTTGGTTCAGGTACAAAAAAATGGTAGACGTAAGGAAAAACAGCAAATGAACGTTAAAATACTGAAATTAGTTGGTTTTTCTAACCTTCTCGGCTCTTAATAATGTCATTAACAAAAAGCCAGCGAGTCGGAGATGGTATTACAGCGTGAGGTATACGTCGCATTGTGTAGCTCGCATTTTTGGGTCAAGATCCGCACTAAGTCTCCTTGAAGAAATGGGTCCAGGTATTATTATGTTACTCTCATAACCTTATTCATTCGGGTTTTTACATAACAGGTACAATAAACATAGACCGGTCATCTAGGCGAAATTGATAATCGTCTTTGGAGATTGGTGGAACCAGGACAATTGCCACTTCTAGGTCAGTAGGTACTAAGTCAACCTTGACACTGTTGGCGTATTCGCTAATATGATTATATTATTTTCGATTCAACTGTAGAAGTTTCAGTTTAAGTCTCTTAAATTACATAATTTACAGAATTTTTTACAGTTACTCCTGCAAAAAGGAACATTTTCTAAATAAACTCTCGTGATACGCTGAATGTATATAAACGCACCTATATCTTCCTAAACCCTTGTAAGATAAAACCCCTCCCTCCTTCATAGCCATAATGTTAACACTTACTGGATTACGTTTCCTGACTATACAACTAAAACACGTTTCGTATTAAATAATTGTTTACATTAAGGGTGCCTATAAACTGGAGAACCGAATAGGTCGAAGTCGACAACTTTGCGTCACTAAAATTTACGTAGACTGATGAAATTGAGCCAGTCCTATTATAGCCTAAAGAATTCTTTTGTTTTCTAATTAATTAGTCGACAAACGAACAAATAAGCCAATTGATGGTGAATAGTGAATGGTCTATGAACATAAGTAACACCTTAGGCATTGCCAACGCGTTGCTGACCTAAAAGGCAGCGGGGGATTCGTATAATTAATAGCGCTCTGACATTGCGGCCGAAACAAGTACAAATACGTGGTATTGTCTCTAGTAAATTGTCTTTGTGTAGTAGCATAAAATGTTATTATTTTACTATTATCTATTATACACTTGTTAAGTGGATAAAGACATCATAAAAGCCTACGTTGTAACTAAAAAAATGTGCGGATTCGGCTTTCTTTTTGTTTGCAGATATGAATTAGTTTTGTAATCACGAAAGGTAGTCATTTTCGATTACTTTATAAAAAAACAAGATAAAAATAAATTTAACCAACAATACTTTTGCGTCAGCTCGTACCGACTCCACTCGTCTATAAACGCACTCAACTGGGACCGACATTTTACTTTATGTCATCAAGAATCATCTTTACTTTACTAACATTTACGGCGGCAAACACCTCTTAAGTGTAAATAGGTGTGGGATTAATCCAAACATGTTAACCAAAGAAAACCGTGTCACGTTGCTATTGAAACTAAAATCCCACAATATTTGTATTGTCAAATGAGATAGGTTTGTGTTTGAACGTTTGATGATGTCACAGTTTACCAACAGAACTTATCTATCGCGACCTTGTGATGACACTGCGATCGATATCTGAACCATATGATGTAGAATATAACGCCATGTATAATTATCTCAAAATGTTATACGTAATACTAGTTTATTTTTTCTATCAGTGTTTACACTCAGTGCTTACTTTTAAACCACGCAATAAATATCCAGACTAGACCATAATTATAACAATGGTCTTAAACTAGTTTTTTTTTTATTTCTACTAAGGTTTGCAACCAGTGCTTGTTTTTACACTACGCATTAAACCTCCATAGATTTTTTCGGACGTCAATTAAATAAAAAAAATCATCATTTGTTAAATTAGAATGGAATAATTGGATCACAAGCTTCACGTAGGTATTATGGTTGATGAGGAATAAAAATAAAAAGACTAACTAGTAGAAATAAAAATAATTATTTTTCTACTTTGTTATCTAGTTACTGAACTAGATAACAAAGTAGAAAAAATTATAATATAATTATAATAAATTATAATATAATTCGGTGACATTTAAGGAGTCTTCTCTTAAAGTTTAGGTTTTGTAATCCTGTTCCAATGTAAGTCATTAATGTTTTAATTACTTCAAAATACATATAGTTATAATTAAATACCATAAAGTATAACGCACGTTTCATAACAACAAAACTGACGAGTTTCTATACTTGAGCGTACTTGAACAAAGAGTTTTCAAGTACTACGTTTTAAGCTTCAATAAACTATCTTCTCGTATTACTCGGGCGGAACAAAATAAATTGGAACTGTCATGTTCCAGTCTTTGTAGTGCGTCTATTTCATTAAACTATCTCGGTGTTCATCGTTCTTCACGACAACACACGACGAAAGGCCAAAATACGAAACTAGACAAGAAAATAACTAATCAATCCCATTCACTCATTGAACATTTAATTCCCCACATAGTTACACATTGACGACAACTCTCTCAAGCTGGTTACCTTGTCTCCGCAGCAAAGGGTCCGGGGTCCCCAGGTTCGTTTCTCGGTGGGTGTTATTATTAGTAATATCAAGAAAGGAACGACTTCAAGAAAGGACCACTTCCTTTATTCAATTCGACTGTATTTTTTATGTTTGTCACCTCAGAACTTTTTTTTATATTTGTCAACTCAGAACTTTCAACTTTTTTAATCCTTTCGATTGGTGCTTGTCATGTAGTCCCACTTAAATTTGAGCGAGATCTGACGAGTAGTTTTTGAGTTATTTCTAATATTGAAATCGGTTATTTTTTGTTAAGAATTATATTGGTGTTGTCCAAGCCATTCGCGACAAAGAGAATCTTAATGTAAGGGTATGAGTGTACAAACGTGTATTACTGTGGACATGCTCGTATGTCACATTCCTTTACTAAAAGAGTTGATGACTTTCAAACGGTTTACATTAAACATACAATATAGTTCTGATTACGAAATCTCCAAGTTTTTTCTCAAGTTATTTTTCACACAAGTAATCTCAATTAAAATTTCTTCATTTTCTTAGAACATGAAGATGCAGATAGATCTCGCGGGAGCGGAATTATTGAGCAATTAACTTATCTTTCTCTGGTTTTTAAAATAATTCTACGTGAAAAAAAAACTTCGAAAAACTCCATTATTTTATATTCTGTCGTAATATGCGTGAATCTCTTCGCTGAAAGGATTCCTACATAATCATATGTCAGTGTCATCTATTCGTATGTCGGTCTTATTGTAACACGGGCCGCCGTAAAGCTCTTGATGGAAAACAAAGGATTCGAAAAATGTGGCTGTATTTCAGCTGCGCGCATTGAAAGCCAAATCCAAGCTTGAGTGTTAATTCGTTTCTTGTGTACTGATTTTAGTACTGAACGAAATGAATTTAAGACTGGCATTTGAACATTGGCCAACCCTGTTGCTTAGTTGGTAGCCAGGGCGTTGGATTTAAAATTAAGGTCATTACAACGTTACCAAGTTTAAGTTTTTTAACCGAATTCAATAAATTACAGAGGTGCTCAATTCGGTTGTATTTTTTGTAATGTTTGTTAGAATTTAAAACTCTGTCATTACCCGACTGCGCTAGAAGGAGGATTATGTTTTTCGAATGTATGTATTTATGTATGCTTATGCATGTATATTTCTTTGGCATGCTCTGTAGCCTAAACGGCTTGATCGATTTCAGCTTGAGGGGTGTCGTTAGATTCGTCTTAATTGTGAGAGTGACACTGGATTGAAATTGAAAATTTGAAAGATCGGGGCATTTTCATTTCTATTTAAAATGAATAACACTTTCCTAACTCTTGAAGCTACACTAAAGCTTTAAGTAATCGCAGCAGACTTAGCAGGTGCAGGTTTCCATTAGACGAACCTTGGCCGCAAGTTGCAGCGAGCGCAACGTATTCTGCTTCGAACAATGACTAGCGTGACAATTGTGCTTCGGTGCTCTTAGAAAACTGTAACGAGGTCTGCAAACACTCGCTGCAATTACATGAAGGTAAGCCTCTTATAACAATACAATATATCAACAGATACAGAGTGTATTTTACGATAGTGAAGTTTGTAGTTCGTAGGCCTCTTTTACTTATTATATCATTGTTCGTAGGCGTTGCAGAGCACATAACTCTTCTTTTAAGGACGCCTTAAACGTAGTTGCAGTCAGTCACGGATAAAAGCACACACACGCATACACAAATAAACACAGAGAGAAACAGAGTCTCTCTCTCTCTGTTTTATAAGCTTTTATTTAAATTGTCTTGTTCGTTAATTTGTTAGCACCTAGCATGTATGGGTCAAATCTTGCAAACTCGTACATTTCACAAAAAGACGAACATTTCTCCACAATTTCATCCATTTACATGACCAAATCCATCACAAATTTTTATCTTGTGTGACCATTCACCCTTAACAACTTTTACTCGTAAACTTTGAATGGAGGCGGCGATCTCATAAAAACGTTTTCAATTATTCGAAAACCTTTTTATTGAATAGGTTCCTTTTTCGGATAAAAAACTTTCCGTAAGCACCTAACTTCACGTTTCTGTCCCTTTCATTTAGTAAAGGTATGAATGACTTGGCTGGTTCATTCAATAGAATGTGTGTTGATTCGTAGGTCCATGAGGTGCGCTCCAAACTTAGTAATTTGATCCTTACGTTTTGTTACAGAAATTGAATTAAGATTCTTGTAACTGATCTTGTAGCTCAGTTAGAGATGCTAAGAGGTTCCACAATTCCCAAGGTAAAATTTGGTGCGTCGAATTTGAAAGAAATAGACATAATAAAATCGTTGGAGGTACTTCTTGGTATATTCAAATTCAAAATAATTTATTCATATAGGTATCACTGATACACTTATGCACGTAATTTATTGGCTTTTCGGAAAGGTGCTTTGTCGTGAAGGAGAAGAGAAGCCTAAAGAAAAAGTAGTATTGTCTAGATTATAGAACAAAAAGCAGTGCGTCGTTCTTTTATGGGACTTGTTGTTCTTCTTCACAATAAAGCCCAACTTAATACCTAATTTACCTCTTGAAATGTTCAAGCAACGAGAATTTATTGCTTGCAAGTAAAGGATTACTTTACAGAATTAAATAATATGTAAATGGAATTTGGTTTTTCAGGTTCCGATGTACAATTGGAACCCTTATAGTTTCGTCACGTCTGTCCATCCGTCCGTCTGTCCGTCCGTTTGTCCAAAGCAAAGCGCCGATAGTTAATGAGTAATAGTCGATAAACTTAATGCTACTTCGGAACCCTACGTTGCGCGTGGCCTGACTTTTTATGTTAAGTTACAGAACTGAAGATCCACCTGATTCTAAGTGGTCATCGTCGCTCATAGACATTAGGAATATTAGTAACACGAAGGTATCATCTCTGCGTTGCCAACTATGAAAGAAGAGAGAAAGAGAAAAAAAATTGACTCATAAGTCCCCAATCAGATATGATGATAATAATGCAATCCTTATGTGAAGCCGTACCACCAAGAGGGCCGATCTGTGTCACCTTTTAGGCTCTTACGACACCCTAGTACACCGCCACGGGATTGGATTATGGTCAGTATTCTAAGCCACCTCAAAACGTCTAAAACAGTTTATTATGTTATAATAACGAGTGATTTTTTATGGAAATAGCTGGAAAACGTGCTGACGATCCACCTCATGGTAAGTGGCTATCCTCGCCCATCGACATCAGCAATATCAAAGGTGATGATACGTTGCCAACCAAGAAGATTGAAGAAAAAGAAAGAAAGTATAATAATTATCGATACTGAGATAAGGAGTTTCTTTCGCCATTGCTTTTCCTCCAACTTTCAGCTGGAGGGAACGTATAATGATGAAGATTAAATCCTCTAGTTCTAAAGTCGTATAATTATGTAAATTCGGCTCGAAGGACTAGTAACAAACTTTTACCACCATAGATAGAGCTGAAGGCTTACTTTACAGACCAAAAATATAGAGAATAATTTGTAATTCGCGTACCTAACGCTATTAATTCTTTAATGATTTCATTTCTTACTCCTCCTGATATGGAAACAAAATATTGTTGAATATAAATACATTATCTTCAAAGATGCTGTCAAAGACGGACATACTCGTAATGTAAAAAATAATACACTGAATTTCCCGTTGCAATGAACTTCATTGCAATGAACAATATAGGTAAAAAATAAAAATAACCGTAACTTGAGAATGGCTTCAACCCATTAATGGCCCACTACTGGGCACGGGTCTCCTCTTGAGGAGGCCTAGAGCATACTCCACCACGCTGCTCCAGTTCGGATTGGTGGAGGGGTTAGTGGCCAATCCGAATGTCGGAAGTTTTCAAACCGCCCGAGGGCCTCCGACATGGCTTAACGACTGTTATCATATGATAACAACCGGGACCGACGGCTTTACGTGCCGACTTAACTTTAACTTGAGAATAACTGTTTATATATCCCAAGTGGAACTCGAAGTGTCGTACCCAGGACACAGCCTTTCAGTGACCGACTTCAGATAAATCAGAGTCATAATTAAAGTTTGTTGCCACTAACCCCTCCACTCCTGGAGCAGCGTGATGGAGTATGCTCTCAGCCTTCTCTGGAGGAGAGTCTCGTGCTCAGTAGTGGAACATTAATGTGTCGAAGCCATCGATAGAAATATCACGATTAAGGGCGGACTGAAAATCAGCAATGTATGCTAGAGCTAAAAAAAAGTTAGATCTGAGTAACAGAACTACGTCAGTTTTGAAAGATATTCCTGGTAACTTTTAATTCAATTATGATAGCGCGTTGTATTATTTCTTTAACTCTTAAAAACAACACGAGATGCACTTAAGCGAGTAACAACGTATCTAACAAACACCATGGGAACAAAAAAAAGAGAACAGACCGTGTGCTGAATCCCATACAGTCCAAACTAGGACTTCCGGTGCATCCCAGCCCAGTTCCGGCCATACAATGGGACACCATACAAACAAATAAACATAAAACAATTACGACCCAATCGAACTCAATACTTAAATATATAAATAACAGGATGTCCATCGACAGTGGACGATAACTGAAAATTGTACTTACGTGTTCCGGAGTAATGGGTCAACCACACTCACATACTCCCGATCGCGTAAGTTACGAACGGTCGCAAAACACGTCTGCACGTGACGGCGTCCCGTGGGCAACTGATATGCGGTGTGGTTGACGGGAGCGCGGCTGTTCGAGTACTGTCATGATGAAAATCGTGGTGATGATTTTTGCCATGTTAAATTATTTACTAAACCCTACCTTTATGTGTAGGAGCCAGCAATTTTTGCAAAACGACTGTAATGATCTGTCCCTAAAATATAATGCATGTATCTCTCACATTTTTTACATCTGATGGTAAGTGGCGATGTAGCCTAAATCTATACTAATATTATAAATGCGAAAGTAACTCTGTCTGCTACTCAATAACGCCTAAAACACTGAACCGATTTTGATGAAATTTTGTACAGATATGGAATTGAGCTCGGGAATGAACATAGGATACTTTTTATCCCGGAAAATAGACGTGTTCCTGAGGGATAACTATTCCACGCCAAAAACCACTGAACCGATTTTGATGAAATTTGGTACAGATATAGAATTGAGCTCGGGAATGGACATAGGATACTTTTTATCCCGGAAAATAGACCTGTTCCTGAGGGATAACTCTTTCAAGCCACTAAACCGATTTTGATGAAATTTGGTACAGATATAGAATTGAGCTCGGGAATGGACATAGGATACTTTTTATCCCGGAAAATAGACCTGTTCCTGAGGGATAACTCTTTCAAGCCACTAAACCGATTTTGATGAAATTTGGTACAGATATAGAATTGAGCTCGGGAAAGGACATAGGATACTTTTTATCCCGGAAAATAGACCTGTTCCTGAGGGATAACTCTTTCAAGACACTAAACCGATTTTGATGAAATTTGGTACAGATATAGAATTGAGCTCGGGAATGGACATAGGATACTTTTTATCCCGGAAAATAGACCTGTTCCTGAGGGATAACTCTTTCAAGCCACTAAACCGATTTTGATGAAATTTGGTACAGATATAGAATTGAGCTCGGGAATGGACATAGGATACTTTTTATCCCGGAAAATAGACCTGTTCCTGAGGGATAACTCTTTCAAGCCACTAAACCGATTTTGATGAAATTTGGTACAGATATAGAATTGAGCTCGGGAATGGACATAGGATACTTTTTATCCCAGAAAATAGACATGTTCCTGAGGGATAACTCTTTCAAGCCACTAAACCGATTTTGATGAAATTTAGTACAGATATAGAATTGAGCTCGGGAAAGGACATAGGATACTTTTTATCCCGGAAAATAGACCTGTTCCTGAGGGATAACTCTTTCAAGCCACTAAACCGATTTTGATGAAATTTGGTACAGATATAGAATTGAGCTAGGGAATGGACACAGGATACTTTTTATCCCGGAAAATAGGCCTGTTCCTGAGGGATAACTCTTTCAAGCCACTAAACCGATTTTGATGAAATTTGGTACAGATATAGAATTGAGCTCGGGAATGGACATAGGATACTTTTTATCCCGGAAAATAGACCTGTTCCTGTGATAACTCTTTCAAGCCACTAAACCGATTTTGATGTTTGGTACAGATATAGAATTGAGCTCGGGAATGGACATAGGATACTTTTTATCCCGGAAAATAGACCTGTTCCTGAGGGATAACTCTTTCAAGCCACTAAACCGATTTTGATGAAATTTGGTACAGATATAGAATTGAGCTCGGGAAAGGACATAGGATACTTTTTATCCCGGAAAATAGACCTGTTCCTGAGGGATAACTCTTTCAAGCCACTAAACCGATTTCGATGAAATTTAGTACAGATATAGAATTGAGCTCGGGAAAGGACTTATGATACTTTTTATCCCGTAAAACAGACCTGTTCCTGAGGGATAAGGTCAAATTTTGTTATATGTAGTTGATAGGTTCGTTATATTTTATGAAGCGATTTTTATGACTCTTTTTAGGGTTCCGAAGTCAAAACAGAATTCTTATAGTTTCATCATGCCCGTCCCGTCCGTCCATCCATCCGTCCGTTCGTAGCATAGCGCAGAGGCCCTTAGTGCTAGAAAGCTGTAATTTAGCAAGGATATACATGTTTATTTAAACTTCTGGTAAAATAACATTTTTAAAAATATGTTTTTAGGATACCTCTTCTAGAGGTAATATAGGGATAATTTTTTCCGTCATGCACCCCATAGTGCGGGGTATCGTGTAAAAGGTCTCTCAAAAATAATATGGGTCTTAAAAGTCCATTTTTCGATTGAGGGGTCTGTTTGCGAAATATTCGTAAGTGTTAGACACGTAAAAAAATTCATGGCAATAGCATCAAAAGGAAAAACTATCATGGCTATATTATTATTAGCATACGTAGTTATTGAGTTCTATAAACTTAGAACTTCGAAATCCTATATTACCAGTGACCTGACACGCTATTAGCCGGTTTTTTAACCAACTTCAAAAAAGTAGCAGGTTCTCAGTTCGACTGTTATAAACAAAAACTAACTTTAACATAATTTGAAAAATCAATCTTTAAGGGGTTAATTCAGGGAATGTTTATAAGAAACTGCGTCATTTTTAGGGTTTTGAAGTAAAATCGGAACCCTAATAGCTTCGTCATGTCCGTCCAAGTGTCCGTCAGTCTGTCCGTCTGTCCAAAGCAAAGCACCGAGACCCTTAGTGCTAGAAAGCTATAATTTGGCATGGATATACATATTTATTAAAACTCCAAAATCGTAGAATAAACTACTGAAAAAACTTTTTTTTTCGGGGTACCTCTACTATACGTAACGTGAGGATTAATTTTTTATTTATCCCTTTAATGTGGGGTATCGTTGAAAAGTTTTTTCAAAAATATTCTGGGTCTTTTGAGACCATTTTTGGATATAGGATTCCGTTTGCGAAATATTTGGCTTCAAAGTGCTAATTTTGGGTACCCAAGTCAAGTCAAGTGTCCCCCCTAACGGCTAAGCGATTGGAGTTGGACAAGTGAAAAAATTCTCAAAAATAGGTTATACGATGAATTTATAAGGAAAACTATCAAGTCTATGTTAGCATAAGTAGTTAATGAGTAAAAGTCAATAAACTTACTACTTTGGAACCCTATATTGCACGTGGCCTGACACGCACTTGCCCGGTTTTTTAAGTTAAAACTGTGAAAGTTGGTAGTTAGTATGTAATCTTACATAAAACAAAAATTACTGTAACATGATTGTTTGGTAATACATTCCCTAAGGGCTAAAACTAGAGGTTGTAAGTTTAGAGTAAGTTTGGAGTAAGAAGTTGTAAAACGAACAGATGAGTCACCTCATGGTAAGTGGTCACTTTCGCCAATGAACATTAGCAACGCTAAAGGAATCACTGATTTGCTGCTGCCCAAAAAGAAAAGAAAGATATGTTTTTTGTGTATTCTGTAAAATTACAATGTAAATTTAAAATTCAAAAACTCTCAGGCCCTGACTTAGATAAACCTCTAAATTCTAAAAAGTTCAATTATTTTGGGACCTTTCCTATGGGTGGATCATTAATGGCTCACTACTGAGCACTCACTCTTGAGGACGCCTAGAGCATACTCCACCACTTTGCTCCAGTGTGGATTGATGGAGGGATTAGAAATCAACCCAAGTGTCGGAAGTCATTACGCCGGGCGAGGACCTTGAATATGTCATAACGACTGTTATCTTACGACAACAACCGGGACCGACAGCTTTACCTGCCCTCCGAAGCTCGGAGAGCTCAGGAATTTTTTGCCACTAGCGGTCACCTATCCAACTACTGACCGCGCTTGCTATTGTTTAACTTCATCGATTACTCCCGATGGGTAATTAATGGGTTCTAAGAACATGTCACTTTTGCTGTAATTTTGGTGGTCTTGCTGACTACCAATCACGCTACAATATCAGATCATAGTTATCATTTCATTATCAACGCTAAAGATTTGTTTAATATTTTACTCATTTACATAATACGATACCTATATGTACTAAGTATAGGTGTTTTAGCTTCAACCCATAGTGGACTATTGCAAGACACGGGTCTCCTCTCTTCATAGTATGGACAAGTTTGCTGTCAATTTATGAAAAACATGTTTTATAATGAAGGGATCTTTATTTTCGGCGTACGAAGTCGCGGGTAACAGCTAGTATATAATATAAAAATGTTATAAAGTGAAACTTCTGTTATTCTATATTCTGTACCAGTGGCGGCTGGTGGATATTAGAAGTGGTGGTGCACTGTATAAGCGTATTTTTAACGACTGCCAAGAAAGAAAAAAAATATTTTTCGATTTACACTCTTGTTTCAAACTAAGAAATGGCCTGGGCGGTCCTGCCGATTTTATTTCTAATTTTTGTTCAAATGTTTTGTTGTTACTCTTAATAAAGTCAATGTTAAAGTTAGTACTCATTTTTACATCTATTTACTCACGCACAATGTCCCTCAACTCAGTAACTATATAATATTGAAAATCCTTGCAGAATGTAAACAATTAACAATATAGACGATCATTGATTAACAAACACAAAAACTCCTTCGAGCTAGCCGGCGGGCGTAGCGCGCGCGAATTTCGTCAAAACTTCGTCCCACTCTCGGTAATCTTCGGTGCGCTCGTGCGGCGCTCGAAAGCGGTCATATTTCGCCGTACATTTACTATTGAACTAGCTCTGTCTCACGCGCCAGGCGTTTTCGGTTGCATTTCATAGAAGTTGTATGAACACTCGCCGTGCGCTTGGAGCTAGCGCACCGGGAATATTGAGTCCCGCGAAATTGAGTCTAAATGCTTTAGCAAAGAGCTTAAATTGTTTTATCATAATTTCGTTAATATTGGATAGATCGTTAATCAAATAATTTACTAAACATTTTTTGTTTTATTTTTCTAAACGTTCATAAACGTTTGTATGTATTTGTATGTAAAATCTGGCAGTTCGGCGCACGAGTGCACTTAAAGTACAGCCGCCCCTGTTCTGTACATACAATAATTATGTGCGGTGTATTAAATATCACGTGGAAATATTTGAAATAAATATTAAATATAAATTGCCATTCGTGTTAAATATTTAAAATATTTATTTTTTAAATGCTTTTTTGGAAAAAAAAAATTACATTTTTTGAAATTTTTTTTGAATTTTTATTTTTAAATATTATGTTTTTTAAACTTTTTGTAATTTTTGGAATGTTTTTTCTTGAAAATTTTTTATTGAAATTTTTTTTTAACAAAATTTTATTGAATTCCTCTTGTCCATTGAAGTTTTACTTCTACTATGTGTCCCAGCACACATTTCGAATTTTGTTATTCATTTAAAACTTTCCCTTCTAGGCAACCAGCTACCAAATTGTTCGACGTTCTTCATCACTTTTCACGTCGACAGTACATTATTTAAACTTGTTAAAACTAAGTACAACATAGCAAGTTATTCATTTATTGTGTTAAAGTTTATCTCGCTTTGTAAACAACTCTTAATTACTGTCAGATGATACAGTCTTACATGGAAACAGTTAATTGACGTCGATACGTTTTGTTTTTGGAGATTCACTGGAGTAATGTTTATGAGGTAAAGAGTACCTATACATATAAAACTGATGGTGTTTTATAAGACTTTTATAAGGCTTTATATAACTAAGACTTACACCGAGGGTGGCATAAACATATTATACAAATGTGACATCTCAAGAACTCTAGGACAAATATTTAATTGACATACCTAAATTATTATTACGGGAATTCGGAGCATCATTCGGCAAGGGTATCGATTACAAGTTGACTACTAGGTTATAGGTTGTCATAACGTCCGAATTAAGCTTGTACAAAGCCAAGCGACCTTTCAAACAAGGGACTAACTATACTCGCGTAATAAGGGATATACTCTCAATGACGAAGGGATCATGGGATAATTAGGAAGGATATAAGCTGCCAAATTTTAGAACATAATAATGCATAAGAGAAGGATAATAACTGGGACGTGGATCGATTAAAATCACCCACGGCTCAGAACTTGTCATTACAATGACCGGTATTATAATTAGGGACTACTGAAGCGGCTTTTAATTTATAGAACATTGACAGGCCTGCCAACGCATGTTTTTATGGACTTTGCGACAGCGACACTAAACGAATCACCAATGCTTTGCCGGCCAAGAAGAGAGAAGAAAAAGAAAAATAATTTGTTTCTATACTAAACGCAGAAAGACGGGGTTCTAAATGTTTGCCATTCACGATTATTTTCGCTGCGAGGTTGTAAACGCAATGGCTTTAATTAACGCCCTCCTCACAATCATCCGTTTTTAAAGAAGCTCGTTTACATTCTGCCGTAAATCTTGGCATCACATAGGCTCGTCACGGTGATAAAACGCTACAATTCTGTAGAAATAAAAACGGGCCAAGTGCGAAACGCACTGTATAGGGTTCTGCTCTCTACATGTATTTATGATATTTTTAGTTTTCCTGAATAAAGTGTAATAATGCTCCACTTCCTTTTTTGGCAATCATCGATAATTCCTTTGGTGTTACAGATGTCCATGGGCAGCAAGGAATGGTGCCACTGCATTTTGATTGCTACCCATAATCCTTATCACATAAAAAATATAACTGCTCTAAATTCGACCGATTCTCGAACTCGTTTCCTTCGGTGATAGCAGTTCATCTTCATCTGTGTCCAACTATTATCTCCGAGATAAAAGGTTTCAATAGCTCTGAAATTACTTCCGAAACGGTATGCCCGATTTGTATGATGAGGGTCGAGTCCAGGACGCGAAGATTTTTATTAAAATAAATCTTGGGATTGGCCTTTCACTGGTGCAAGATAACGTGCCAACAATATTAATTTGGTGGCCCAGATTATTTTTCATATTATTTTTCTCAGATTAACTTGGACATCAAGCGATTATAACTTTGATTTCATAACACAGTATGACCTAACGTGCCTTTTACCTGTGTAAACTAATCTTTTTCTCCTACATGTCTGTATTGGAAAGTCAGAATCGTCAATAGAGTATCTAATTATTTTACTTCAAAGTGTTAACGAATTATTTTTATTATTATAATAATTTCTACTTTTTGGAAGTAGAAAGTATTTCCTAAAGTTTCCTAAAACAGATGTAAAGTCAGACGAAGGGGATTTGAAAATGGCAGTAATATAGTTTTCTCAGACAATTATGTTTTCTTATTTAGTAATTTAGTAAATATTTAGTAAATAACTTAATAAAGTTAATAAACATGTAATTAGTAGCGGTTTTAAATTATGGTTGTTTCAATATTTCCTAAAACCCAATGAGCGTTAGAAGATAGGGATCGCTTTTAATAAATGTTCTTCACCGTTTACTTTCGTGCATCAGCGATGATTCTAGCGATTTATAAACCTAATAAAGGTAATGAAATCTTCCAAGAAAAATCTTGCTCTTATTGAATGTTATTGATAACTTAATTTATGGGGTCTGAAGATATTTCTTCGCAAACTGAAAAGTTTGTACGCCTGGAAATGATTTTGACTGAACGACATATTTTGAACATAGTACATAATTATATGTTTAAGGCGAGGGTTTCTAGAAAAATGTTTTTGAATGCGTTGTATTAATAAGTTGTGCATAATACTATTCTAAAAAAATATTATGTTATTTAACAGTTTTCGTTCTTGGATTTCGCTGTACTTGATATACAATGGCCTTTTACTCCATTGCATCGAAAAAATCGCAAATGTAGGTCTAATCTGGAATAAAAACATCGTTTTAGTCGAGTTTTAATCGCTTCTAGATAATAAAAACTATGATATAAGCACCTATAGAGAACCTATAGAGAATATAGACCTATACCTATAGAGAATGCCAAAGTATATAGTATACCGAAGAGAGTAGCGAATCATAGTATTAAATTTTGAAAAACCACTCTTTATTCAATAATTTTTACCCTTCCGATAGGTTACGTCCGACGTGCGTTCTGGCAGTATTATTAGTCCCGAGCGGATCCACACAGTCCCTGAAGTGGAATAGGACATAGGATACTTACTATCACGGATAACGCGAACAGAGCCACGGGTAGAGCATTAGTTAACTATAAATAATAATAACTTGTCTGTCTTGTAATTTATTGGTTTTAGATTTTCCCATTTATTGTTGTTGCCTGTTATACTTATTCTACGAGTATATACTCTTACTAACTATTGGATAGTTAGAGCGTTAATTTTATAATACATTTAAATTATGTAAAATTTACATTTACTAAATCGTTTTGTTTGTCGCTGAAAATAAAGTATAATTAAACCGCGACGAAATAAATTACGAGCGCTGGTTTTCTCGGCACTTATAGCAACCTAAAGCGAGAATAAATTGAATGGCTTACGGGCGCGACGCGGACTGTCTTTACACAGCTTTTCATAAGACTTTTATTGCACGCACTCTTTCGCTGTTTACCTCTTGGTCACGTCCAGCAAATAAGGGGGCTCGCACGGCGCTTTATTGAAGCCTATTTCAAGCTTTTCGCTCCCCTGAAAGCTGTAATGGTTACTCTTGATATTTCATGAGCAATACTCTTTAATGAGCCATTTGCCGTTGTGAGAGGGTCGCTCGAGTTAAGGTTTTCAAATTAGGAGTTTTTAATTATTATTTGCTAGTAATGTGTATTTTTCGAGCGCTTAAAGAGTTTTGTGAAAAGGCTACCTTGTGTGTTAATTACACACAAAGTAAATATTGTATCCAGTAAGATGCTTTTCGCGTTTTATGTAAATAAAGCGTGGACAGTGGGGAAAATCTTGTGTAGTGGGGGAATTTGGAACTCTGAATATCAGAGTGTATCAGAGAGTTTGACTCGACTTGGATCAAATCTGAAACCTCTCAAACGGCAAGATAACTACAAAATCAAAAAGTCTACTTTCAAAAAATCAACACGAATTTATTATTTTTTAACATGATTCGTCGTTATATGAATATTCCCTCGCCTCATAAAGGTGATACTATGCGTATCAGAGACGCGGCGACGCCCACTCAACGCCAGATCAACTTCATTTTTCCCTTCATTATCATAAAGTCCTGACGGAGAGCGCTCGACTGCTCTCGTTAAATTCAGTAAGGATTATAGGAGTCCTGCTCAATGGTACATTTTTATGTCGTTTAATGAGTATTCCTGGATTATGCACGAAAATAATCTCGCAAATTCCTGCTTCAGGCGTTTGTTTATTTGCTAGTTAAGTTTTATTTAAAGTTTATAGCTCGATAAGAGTAATCCTTTGTTCTTTAAACACATCTTTGTCAGAGCGATAAAGTCCTCGAGCGTTGTAAGCCCTGAAGGCAGACGACGTAGACAACATTTAAGACGCTGAGGACTAAGGATTGATTTAAAAATACCTATATTATTATTATTGGAACGAAGTTCGAAGATCGCGCGTTGTGAAAGGGGGCTAGACGGAAAATTACGACACTTTTTGATTCTTACGAATGACGACACTTTTTTTGAAGTGATTCAGAAAGTTCTACAGAGATGGCGCTGTACAACAAAACAATACTTAAATCGAAAGGAACTTCGTTCCATCCGGGTGTCCCTTGACACCTCTCATGTTTTTTTTATCTATTTAGGCGGAGTCTTACCACAACATGTTTTACAACCAAAAATATTTTACTACACTACTAACGCAGTGTTTAATTACTTTGCGCTACGCTACAGCTACCTATATGTTATGTTCTTACATCAGTTTTATTCGCTGCATGTCATAATTGTCTAACATTACAATGATTTTATTGTTATGTAAATTTAAATCCACTACAAAAATTTTTATTAAAATATGAGTTGTCGTGTACCTATAATTTAACTTCTGATTGATAAATTCTATGATGCATATTATCAATGTTTACGCATAGGTTTACGACGGTATTTGCTTACGTACATATTATGTAACTAGCTGTTACCCGCGACTTCGTACGCCGAAAATAAAGATCCCTTCATTATAAAACATGTTTTTCATAAATTGACAGCAAACTTGTCCATACTATGAAGAGAGGAGACCCGTGTCTTGCAATAGTCCACTATGGGTTGAAGCTAAAACACCTATACTTAGTACATATAGGTATCGTATTATGTAAATGAGTAAAATATTAAACAAATCTTTAGCGTTGATAATGAAATGATAACTATGATCTGATATTGTAGCGTGATTGGTAGTCAGCAAGACCACCAAAATTACAGCAAAAGTGACATGTTCTTAGAACCCATTAATTACCCATCGGGAGTAATCGATGAAGTTAAACAATAGCAAGCGCGGTCAGTAGTTGGATAGGTGACCGCTAGTGGCAAAAAATTCCTGAGCTCTCCGAGCTTCGGAGGGCAGGTAAAGCTGTCGGTCCCGGTTGTTGTCGTAAGATAACAGTCGTTATGACATATTCAAGGTCCTCGCCCGGCGTAATGACTTCCGACACTTGGGTTGATTTCTAATCCCTCCATCAATCCACACTGGAGCAAAGTGGTGGAGTATGCTCTAGGCGTCCTCAAGAGTGAGTGCTCAGTAGTGAGCCATTAATGATCCACCCATAGGAAAGGTCCCAAAATAATTGAACTTTTTAGAATTTAGAGGTTTATCTAAGTCAGGGCCTGAGAGTTTTTGAATTTTAAATTTACATTGTAATTTTACAGAATACACAAAAAACATATCTTTCTTTTCTTTTTGGGCAGCAGCAAATCAGTGATTCCTTTAGCGTTGCTAATGTTCATTGGCGAAAGTGACCACTTACCATGAGGTGACTCATCTGTTCGTTTTACAACTTCTTACTCCAAACTTACTCTAAACTTACAACCTCTAGTTTTAGCCCTTAGGGAATGTATTACCAAACAATCATGTTACAGTAATTTTTGTTTTATGTAAGATTACATACTAACTACCAACTTTCACAGTTTTAACTTAAAAAACCGGGCAAGTGCGTGTCAGGCCACGTGCAATATAGGGTTCCAAAGTAGTAAGTTTATTGACTTTTACTCATTAACTACTTATGCTAACATAGACTTGATAGTTTTCCTTATAAATTCATCGTATAACCTATTTTTGAGAATTTTTTCACTTGTCCAACTCCAATCGCTTAGCCGTTAGGGGGGACACTTGACTTGACTTGGGTACCCAAAATTAGCACTTTGAAGCCAAATATTTCGCAAACGGAATCCTACATCCAAAAATGGTCTCAAAAGACCCAGAATATTTTTGAAAAAACTTTTCAACGATACCCCACATTAAAGGGATAAATAAAAAATTAATCCTCACGTTACGTATAGTAGAGGTACCCCGAAAAAAAAAGTTTTTTCAGTAGTTTATTCTACGATTTTGGAGTTTTAATAAATATGTATATCCATGCCAAATTATAGCTTTCTAGCACTAAGGGTCTCGGTGCTTTGCTTTGGACAGACGGACAGACTGACGGACACTTGGACGGACATGACGGAGCTATTAGGGTTCCGATTTTACTTCAAAACCCTAAAAATGACGCAGTTTCTTATAAACATTCCCTGAATTAACCCCTTAAAGATTGATTTTTCAAATTATGTTAAAGTTAGTTTTTGTTTATAACAGTCGAACTGAGAACCTGCTACTTTTTTGAAGTTGGTTAAAAAACCGGCTAATAGCGTGTCAGGTCACTGGTAATATAGGATTTCGAAGTTCTAAGTTTATAGAACTCAATAACTACGTATGCTAATAATAATATAGCCATGATAGTTTTTCCTTTTGATGCTATTGCCATGAATTTTTTTACGTGTCTAACACTTACGAATATTTCGCAAACAGACCCCTCAATCGAAAAATGGACTTTTAAGACCCATATTATTTTTGAGAGACCTTTTACACGATACCCCGCACTATGGGGTGCATGACGGAAAAAATTATCCCTATATTACCTCTAGAAGAGGTATCCTAAAAACATATTTTTAAAAATGTTATTTTACCAGAAGTTTAAATAAACATGTATATCCTTGCTAAATTACAGCTTTCTAGCACTAAGGGCCTCTGCGCTATGCTACGAACGGACGGATGGATGGACGGACGGGACGGGCATGATGAAACTATAAGAATTCTGTTTTGACTTCGGAACCCTAAAAAGAGTCATAAAAATCGCTTCATAAAATATAACGAACCTATCAACTACATATAACAAAATTTGACCTTATCCCTCAGGAACAGGTCTGTTTTACGGGATAAAAAGTATCATAAGTCCTTTCCCGAGCTCAATTCTATATCTGTACTAAATTTCATCGAAATCGGTTTAGTGGCTTGAAAGAGTTATCCCTCAGGAACAGGTCTATTTTCCGGGATAAAAAGTATCCTATGTCCTTTCCCGAGCTCAATTCTATATCTGTACCAAATTTCATCAAAATCGGTTTAGTGGCTTGAAAGAGTTATCCCTCAGGAACAGGTCTATTTTCCGGGATAAAAAGTATCCTATGTCCATTCCCGAGCTCAATTCTATATCTGTACCAAACATCAAAATCGGTTTAGTGGCTTGAAAGAGTTATCACAGGAACAGGTCTATTTTCCGGGATAAAAAGTATCCTATGTCCATTCCCGAGCTCAATTCTATATCTGTACCAAATTTCATCAAAATCGGTTTAGTGGCTTGAAAGAGTTATCCCTCAGGAACAGGCCTATTTTCCGGGATAAAAAGTATCCTGTGTCCATTCCCTAGCTCAATTCTATATCTGTACCAAATTTCATCAAAATCGGTTTAGTGGCTTGAAAGAGTTATCCCTCAGGAACAGGTCTATTTTCCGGGATAAAAAGTATCCTATGTCCTTTCCCGAGCTCAATTCTATATCTGTACTAAATTTCATCAAAATCGGTTTAGTGGCTTGAAAGAGTTATCCCTCAGGAACATGTCTATTTTCTGGGATAAAAAGTATCCTATGTCCATTCCCGAGCTCAATTCTATATCTGTACCAAATTTCATCAAAATCGGTTTAGTGGCTTGAAAGAGTTATCCCTCAGGAACAGGTCTATTTTCCGGGATAAAAAGTATCCTATGTCCATTCCCGAGCTCAATTCTATATCTGTACCAAATTTCATCAAAATCGGTTTAGTGGCTTGAAAGAGTTATCCCTCAGGAACAGGTCTATTTTCCGGGATAAAAAGTATCCTATGTCCATTCCCGAGCTCAATTCTATATCTGTACCAAATTTCATCAAAATCGGTTTAGTGTCTTGAAAGAGTTATCCCTCAGGAACAGGTCTATTTTCCGGGATAAAAAGTATCCTATGTCCTTTCCCGAGCTCAATTCTATATCTGTACCAAATTTCATCAAAATCGGTTTAGTGGCTTGAAAGAGTTATCCCTCAGGAACAGGTCTATTTTCCGGGATAAAAAGTATCCTATGTCCATTCCCGAGCTCAATTCTATATCTGTACCAAATTTCATCAAAATCGGTTTAGTGGCTTGAAAGAGTTATCCCTCAGGAACAGGTCTATTTTCCGGGATAAAAAGTATCCTATGTCCTTTCCCGAGCTCAATTCTATATCTGTACCAAATTTCATCAAAATCGGTTTAGTGGCTTGAAAGAGTTATCCCTCAGGAACAGGTCTATTTTCCGGGATAAAAAGTATCCTATGTCCATTCCCGAGCTCAATTCTATATCTGTACCAAATTTCATCAAAATCGGTTCAGTGGTTTTTGGCGTGGAATAGTTATCCCTCAGGAACACGTCTATTTTCCGGGATAAAAAGTATCCTATGTTCATTCCCGAGCTCAATTCCATATCTGTACAAAATTTCATCAAAATCGGTTCAGTGTTTTAGGCGTTATTGAGTAGCAGACAGAGTTACTTTCGCATTTATAATATTAGTATAGATTACCTGGCGGTCTATTATGACTTCTTAATTCCAGCCAAGTTCCAGTGTAAACTTCAAATACGTGTTACGAAAGCGGTCACGTGACACTTTTTTAGCCAATCGTACGTCGTTTAAAGCCCGAGAAATGAATTACCTGGAACATGAATGGTTTTATAAAAGTTCATAATAGGCCCGCCCCGGTCTATGTTTATATTTTTTTGTGATTTTTGTTTTATATTTCTAATTTTTGTTTGTTGAATGTTCCAGCTTTATTTATTAGTAAAAAAAAATGCTACATTGTTACGCGACATCTTTACATCAGTCACGTAGTGATGAACCTCCAATAATGCTTCCTTATGCTTTTTTGGTAACATTTGTATGTCGTCTCGTATTTTCTCCTCACTAAATCACTGTTATTATGTTCGTGTCGACCTATTTCCAAAGTAATAAAGACTATATACGCAATTTATTGGTAAAGCACAACCTGTGATTTATCAGTTTTATCGAAAAAAGAAACACCTGCTTGCATCTGGAAGTATCTTTTATCTAAAAGCGACCGAAACTTCATAAAATCTTATATTATAACTAGAGACCGACCGAACTTTCGGTTTCGGTTTTGGCAAGTTTCGGCCAAAAAATCTAGTTTCGGTTTTAGTTTCGGTTTCGGTAAAACTTGGCCGAAATTTTCAGCCAAACCGAAACTCTGTGTTCGTGAATTGTAAAAAAAAATGTTATTTGTAACAGAAAAAATTTTTTTCTTTGTTTCAGTATTTATGGCAAGACTAGGTAGGTATACAGATACAATCTTATATATTGTAGTACCTAATTATAAATTAATATGTGAAAAGTAACCCCCAAAAATATAAAAAAGCGCTTTTACATAAAACTGAAACTTTCCACGACGAAGATATTCGTTAAACAATTTTATTGTAAGTACCAGCTTAGCCACCTTATGAAAGATATTTTGACGTAATATGCCTAGTTCTCAAACCCTAAATGAAATTCTTTCCCTTCTAAGTGGTCGTTTTGGTGTAAGCCCCGTTTTATTCTGTTTCAAGACTTCAAGAGATCTTATGATAAAACGATGTGGCTAGTAAGTAACTGTGTAAATAAAGGTACTTCAAAGTGCTTATACGTTCTGATTTGAATTACGAATACGAAATACGCATGGGTAATGCGTTATCGTTGAACACTACCTAATGCTAGGAGTACGTTAGTCGTGGGGTCAAATAAATAAGAAAGGCATATATAATATAGTCAAATCACTAATCCACTGGACCAAATTGACATTTTGACCAAAAAGTATTAGTACCATGTTAATTCGATTCTGATGTGACTCATTCATACGTTATGATTTGAAACATGTATTTTTTAGGGTCTAAACTAAGTGTCACTAATAAGAATAGCTCATAGCCCGGCGGCTTGCGTCGACCCTAAATGATCGTCGAAGTTAAGTAACAGCGGACGCGGTCAGTAGTTGGATGGGTGACCGCTAGTGGCAAAAAAAATATTGAGCGTTTTCGTGCTTCGGAGGGCACGTAAAAAGCCGTCGGTCTCGGTTGTTATCATAAGATAACAGTCGTTAAGCCATGTCAGAGGCCGTCAGGTGGTTTGAAAACTTCCGACACTCGGGTTGGCCACTAACCCCTCCACCAATCCGCACTGGAGCAGCGTGGTGGAGTATGCTCTAGGCCTCCTCAAGAGGAGAAATTCGTGCCCAGTAGTGGGCCATTAATGCGTTGAAACCAAAGCCAAGAAGTCACTATTAATATTACTACGTCAATATTATTTAACAAAGTAACATTAGTTTTTGTCAAATTGGTCCAGTAGATTAGTGATCCGACTATAGAGCATTCCCAATAAAAAAGTGTAACTTTTGAAGTCAGTAGGTATGTGTGAGTACATGAAGCGTTCGCGTTGCCAAGTTTTAGTTAAATACCCCTAAAATGTAAGGAATAGTTTAGGTTTAGCCATTATTACATTATTATTATTAGTTAGGGGAGGCCTATGTCCAGCAGTGGACCTCCAAGGGCTGATGGGTGGATGGATGGTGATGACATTATTACTTTATGTTTATTTTTTTCACCACGTAAATGCGAAGAGTAGTTAGTTTTTACGTAATGTGTGTTCTCCTAAATATTTAATATGTAATTTTTAATATGTATCTTATATACTATTTATAAACAAGTGCACGCTAAATTAATAATATCACTTTTCCATTCCTAGGTGTGCTGGAAGAGATTTCTTTTAGAAATAAGCATTGCCTATGTACAAAATTACTGTCATGACCTTTTGTAACCACTGTTATACGTGTGCATAAACTGTTAAATAAATAAATATTATGTTATGAACGAAAATCGAACGCTGGACACTCACCAACTAAGCTGCAGACGGTAAAATTACCGCGTATTTCTAGAGAGGATATTTAAAGGAGTATTCCGACAGTAAAGATAATATCCAATGTTGTTAGACTTGCCAAATAGACTTTACTGGGCGTAAAAATAGACCATTATTTAAAGAGACGGGACCGAAGCTGTAGTAGGCATTAATGGCTTCTTCATTGCAGACACGACAGCGATTCAATCTTATAGGGTGAATCATGAAATTCGGTTCAGGAATTGATTAGAATTAACTATGAACTATTGAAATAAATAACAAAAATAATACAACAACAAATAAAAAATAAAACAAACCTTCTAAACGCAAATTAAAAATCAATGCACTACCTGATAAGTTAGTTTAATTATTTAAGTATTTATTTTCGTAAACTGGTGTTTTGTCAGGGGTTTATTTTCATGGGTTCTTTACTTAATACCTAAATTAGATAAATAATGTAATATTATTATTACATTCAACCTTCAGGCAGTACTGCCACACTGCAGTTAAAATGTTTTAACTATTGTATAATATTATATTGTGAAGTAATGTTTTAAACATAGTGACATGGAAGTTTGTGTGACGACACAATATTTATTAATATATAATGTAAAGTGCACACACTATACATAGTATTTTGTTGTCGTGTCGTCCAATATAATAGACTAACGGTATATAAACAGCTCCTTCTTTAATAGCCGGAAGGGCGGGCGGAACTTTGTTTGTGTGACGTCACGAGACTGGAGTAGATACTTGATTGTATTTTAGATTTCAGAGTTTTACAAACTGAACTTTTTTTCTCGAATGGATAGTTGCTAATAGCAACTTGCAATTGAATCTATTGGCCTTTCTAGCTTAGATAGAGAACTTTTACAATCCCTAGCGACTCTGGCTGTTAGACTATTGGAGTAGGTTTTTCTTAACAGAAAGTCCTAATTTTGCGAACGAGCGCTACTGGGGAAAGAAAAGTGTAAGATATTTAGCGTTGCGAAGTTTTTTATGTAGTGTAGTTACAAGCGTAAAACATTAAAATAATACTTACGTTAAACTGTTATTATTTTGTTTCATTAATCTATATAACTAAGTACTATATACTAATATTATAAAGAGGAACATTTTGATTGTTTGTTTACATTGAATAGGCTCTGAAACTACCGAACCGATTTGAAAAATTCTTTCACTGTTGGGAAGCTACACTATATCCGGGTGGCATACGCTATATTATAATTTTTTTACTATTTTTCCAGAAGCGAAGCAACGGCGATTTCCTAGTATATTATAATTACATAATTTTTATTCGTTTTATCTGATCACTCCAAATACATAATTTTTCTACATGAATAAAGTAATCCTTTTCAATTTTAATAAATAAATGTATATAACTAGGCCCCTGCGGTGCAGTACCTAAGATGCTGGCAGCATTCCCTCGCTGTTTGGCAATACTCACTCGCTGAGCAAGAAAACTGCCAGCTCTTTTTAATTAAATCTTTTATTTTTTTATTATTTAATTATATTTAATCTTTTTAATTTTAATTAAATAAGTTGCCAATTTTATAACAATATTAATCTAAACTATATTATAAACTAAACGAAAACATAATTTTATCGCTACGGTTGATTTATCCACTACTGCCGCAGCCATTTGAAACTGAGAGAGAAGTAACAATTACTTTGTTAACAAATCCTGTCTATATAAATAATAACGTACGCTATATTGTAAGTCGTATAAATAAGAACATTTATCTTATTCATATTATTTATCCATAAAAATATACTCCTAAATGAATCTGGAAAGAACTTCATTAACCCAACTAAATTGAGTTAACCGCCGCTTAAAGGCTGTAATATTGAGAGATTCTTTTGAAATTCGGAGCTTAGTGCAAAAAATGTGCCTGATCCCAAATTAAGTGTTTTGTTCGGTTAACGAAGGCCCGAGCGGCTTAGGGCGTAAAGTGTCCGGCCCTGAGGAATTGTTTGACAGATTACAAGGTACCAATATCATATACAATAATACATATGTATAAGCATACAACGCATTAAGAGGAATGTTCAAAGCAATGAACGGAAAAGAAGTAATCGCACGATTTAGAATCTAGGTATCTACTCCAAATTGAAAAATTGGAAAAATTAGAAATGCTCATAGCTACGGACACCAATAAAGTCACCAAAAATCACTTGGGCATGGTTATTAATTATACAAAAGAAATTATACACTATGTAAATAATTTAATCAGCTGGTGGCTAACTCAGTTATATATAATACACGACATAAATTTTCTGTAGCTTAGGTTGCTTACATATGTCTACAAAAAGCACAATAATTACTTCTTTTATTTAATGTTCTTCTTACATCTTCTACAAATAAAACTACACTTGACTTGAGCAAAACGGTTGCGTCATAATACGGCTGTGAATTTCATTTGAATTTACTTGCTAGTAAGTTACACTGTCGAGTTTTTGAAGTTGTAAGAATTGCAGATGTTGTCGTAAGTATAAGGTTATAAACAAAAGTTTTTCACGAAGCCGGATTTCAACGCTTCCTCTCCAAAACAAGTTTTGTTCAAACTCAAATAATATCTGGAGTGGAAACAAATTGACTTTCTGAAATACGTCCGGAAGGAAAGTTCCGAAAATAAATATGAAGATCTTTATAAATTATTAAGTTAGTGTAACGTTGAAACTACAGAAGCGTGTATAATAGTATTGTTATACTATACTATTTTTTTAAATCAGAGACCACAATATATGAGGAACTAGTTTTAGGCTTTGCTACCGTGTACGTCATATGGAATGCTACTTAATTTTATGACCAACAATGTAAACTAACTCTGATGATTTGTTTCGGGTCGGATCTCGTGTTTAGCTGATATGTAAAATTTATGCTAGTAGGTATACACTTTTTTATTGGAGTATTAGGACCTTTTATTTTATTCTTAAGTCTGACAATACTAGTGGCAATGTATTTAAACCATTTTTGAAGTTCGTTGATTGAATACTGTACCACCTAATTTTATCTTAATCGAAAACAATTTGTTTTCGATATTCATATGACATTGACCATATTGATATCTGCTAGTTTCAAAAATCACATTACACTTAAAAGGGTTTATTTATTTATTTATTTATTTATTTATTTCTCGGGAAATCTTACAGCTTTTACAATTTTTATGTTATGTTGAGCAGTAAAAGCCTTTTACAAGTTTTCGCAGATAGGAAGGGTTAATATTAAAATAAAGGCAAAATATTTTACCTAAGGTTTGTTCAATATTTACAGCTTAATATTATTTACAGTTGACTCATTATTAGTTCTAAGGAGAGTATTCGAGAATTTGACATAGTTAATTTGATCGTATACAATCTCGACTGTAGGAAATTGAGTCAGAGATAGAATCTCGTTTTTTCATTACAAAGTGGTGACGCGAAGCGTTCCTTGATAGGGGAGATTATTATTTAATGGGCTCCTTCGAGCCATTCTGTGGGGTCGAAAAGTATTTCACGATAGCTAATAGCGGATTAATCTGGATGAAATCACAAAATTGAGATTTAGCTTAGTTTATAGTGATGGTAAACAACTCGATTACCTTAAAGGTAAATTCACCAACTCAAACCTAAAATCATTTGACCATGTGGGACTTTTTTATTACACTTGTGAGCGAATGTTCTTTTTATTTGAAAAAATTTTTTCAGATTTGTTCCAGTTGTTTGTGCGAGAACTCCTCAAATATTATAGGTGTTATAGCATTATGTTTAGTGACACTTTAAGTGGACATTTTCTAAAGATATTTTATAGACGACCCATGTGGCGCAATGGTTACCATGCCGGATCGCCGCGCCAAGGGTCCTGGGTTCGATTCCCAGCGAGGCGGAAATTTGAATGATGAGTTTGAATTTCTGTTCTCGGTCTGAGTCTTAATGCCCTTGTCTTGTGTGTTGTCCATGGCACCCATGACACAAGTAATCCTAGTGTGGGGCTATGAGTGTGAAGCGTTATTTATTTATAGAATATTTCTTTGAAATTATTATTTTTCCAAAATATAAGCGAAAAAATCCTGCACTTATAATGTTAAACAACATACAATATTAAAAATGGAAATAATTCTTAATCTGAGTAGAACTGAAGAGCTGTAATGTGTTTTTTCTTTATCATTGCACAAAAAAATACTTAAATTCGATTTTACTCTTGTCTACGAGTATTATCCCTCCACTCAACATCGTATATTTCTTTTCTGTTAGAAAATGGGTACTTCAAAATAACTGAGTCATCCGAATCGCTTGGAACGCGATGACAATGTTACCTACGGCTTCCCCTAAAGAGGGGATTTGAAGAAATGCAACATTCCAATTTCTTTGAAAGACGACCTCTTGAAAAACTCAATTACTTATAGAAATGTCGTTAGTTTCGCATCCTTCATACTGGTAGGCAAGTGGAAAAAGTGTTACGTGAATTTTATTTAAATATAAATAAAGGGGAATAAACCAGGGGATACCTGGCATGTGTTACTGAACTAAAACAAAAAATAGATAAATACGGGATTTTTTTATGGGAACAGAAAAATCGACTTCATGCATGGATCGAATGTGCTTAATGCACCGTTGTAGTGTTCTAAAACCATCTTCGCATTATTGCCTTTCAAATGAAACCAGTTTGGTTCACATCGGTTGGAGTGTTTCAAACTCTATGAAAAAAAATATATAAACATAATTATGCAGTATTTTTGTGGTATTTTATAAATATTTTTTTTTACACAAATAAGTTAATGCTTGACCACAATCACACCTGATGGATATACATATATAAATATATCTCTAGATGACTCTATAGTTATCTATAGTTTCAGCCCTGCTTGATGTATACAGTCACGGAACACAGAGACAAGTGTACAGTGTACGTATAGAATAATAATAATATTATATTACAATGTTCTCGTACTCTACAAAATTACGAATTTTATTAAAAGCTCAGATGAACTCTCATTTGCTAATGAGTAATATTATATCCTTTCGTTTTAATCATATGATTGTAAACATCCTGTATAATACAAATTATGTTATACATGTTGGACTGAATTTATTAAAAATTGCGAGGAATAATCGCGCTTGAAGATTTCGTAGCACTGATTACGATATTGGAATTATGCGTTTGTGAGTGAACCCTAATGTAATCTGTAATTACTAATATATGAAGTAATCTAAGTAATTAATTATCCACACATAAGTTATATTTGTCTGACTGTCAGAAAACTTATTGTGTGATAACCAAATTGCTGAGAAACTGACATTGATTAAAATAAGGAATAATGATTTTCAAAAGTAAGGATTACGCACGTAGAATAAAGTCAAAGTCAAAGTCAAAATATTTTATTCATATAGGTATCACTGATACACTTATGCACGTCATTTTTTGGCTTTTCGGAAGGTGCTTTGTCGTGGAGGAGAAGAAAAGTCTAAAGAAACTCCTCAGCACATCTTTTAAAAAAATATTACAAAAAAAGATAATAATACGAAAGTATTTACTATTCTGAGCGGAACTGGTTGCAGAGCTGGTCATTTCCATGCGTCTTTGTCATTTAAATACTCGTCTACACTATAATATCCCTTGCCTAACAATTGTGTCTTTACGCGTTTTTTGAAAGTTTCTATTGGCAAGTCACGTATTAATTTTGGGATTTTATTATAGAAATGTATACTAAGCCCTATGAAAGATCGCTGCACTTTACTTAGGCGGAACGAAGGCGTAACTAATTGATGCATTCTTTTCGTATGGCGATTATTAATATCAAAATTTTGTTTATACGCGTTTATATTCTTCCGTATAAAAACTACATTGTTGAAGATATACTGGGAAGCTACTGTAAGTATACCTATTTCCTTGAACTTTTCACGCAAAGATTCCCGAGACCTAAGTTTATAAATAGCCCTAACAGCCCGTTTCTGGAGTATGAAAATTTGTTTTATATTGGCTGCTTTGCCCCACAGCAAGATGGCATAAGACATAACACTGTGGAAATAAGCAAAATAGACTATCCTAGCAGTTTCGACGTCTGTATACTGCCTTATTTTCCTAACAGCAAAAGCAGCCCTACCGAGTTTTGTCGCGAGATTTGTTATATGTGGGCCCCATTGAAGTTTACTATCTAATGTCACCCCTAAAAAGACCGTCGATTCCTCCATATGCAATGTTTCGTTATTTAGTTTAAGAGATTTGCTGACTTTTTTAACATTAGGTAGCACAAACTCTATACATTTCGTTTTTTTTGCATTTAACAGTAAATTATTGATAGTGAACCAACGCGACACATGCGAAAGAGCACTATTTACGTCGTCGAAATTTACTTTATTCCTTTCACACTTAAATATTAGTGATGTATCATCACAATATATCAACACAAAGGCGAGATCTCCTCACAGGATTTGTTTACTATGAAACGTTTCTCCTGATGCGTTGTCAAAAGCATCGTGGCATGGCAACATTGAATACCAGCGCCCTACACACTGCATTATTTATATGACATCATCAGCATTATTCGGACACCTTCCGCATTTTCGGAAACGGCGAGTACACCGGACTGGCTCTCATTGATTTCATACAAATACGGCGCGTTTGGCGCACTGTACGGACATATATGCGATTACCATAATACAGCATTCTAATATCATATATATTTAAGTAGCTATGCAAATTTAATCATTAATTACATTAAACCGTCTTATTACTGTAATTACGTAGCTTAAGTTGACATATCAGTAACCTACGTGAAACCGTCTCTCCATTGTAAGGTAAACAATTTATAAATAGGTAGGGAAGAGGCAAAATGTTAAGGCAAAACATTATTAAGTTATTATTGACGACCCATGTGGCGCAATGGTTACCATGCCGGATCTCCGCGGCAAGGGTCCTAGGTTAGTTTCCTAGCGAGGCGGAAAGAATGATGAGTTTGAATATCTTTTCTCGGTCTTGGTGTAAATGTCGTTGTCTTTGTGTGTTGTCCATGGCACCCACGACATAGGGGATCCTAATGTGGGGCTATGAGTGTGAAGCGTTATTTATCATTTGTTATTATTTTATTATTTCGGTAAGTACATTACACTCCATAATTAAATAAATTTTCAATCAGGTTATCCTCTTACGTAAAGATAATTACCTATTATTTTCGGATCGGGTGAATAACATCGAGAATTGATAAAACACTTAATCTCACTAAAGAAAAAATACGTTAAAGGAACTACCCGAATGATAATTAATAAACTAAAATCCGACAAAGTAAACTTGTCTACCGCATATGTATAGTAATTATAATTAACGATATAATTATCAATTTTATTGAACTCGAGACTATTTGGCCTTTAGAAGTACGCTATGTAGACATCTTAAAATTCTAGCCACCTTTAATTACATTTCAGTAACTAACTTACGATACGTTAAGTAAAACTTATTGAAAATTCAAAGTAGACACCTGTATGTACAAAACTGAGAACTATAGCCGCTAGAGCTGCGCTGCATATGAAGGAAAAGGTATTTATTTTATTTATTTCTTTAACCTTTATTATCCAAAATTACTGTACAAATGATATTAAACGTTCTTATTGCTCAAGCCATTATCTACCACATAATTTGGACCAAACAGAAATGTACGAAAAGCGTAAATCGGTTAAAAACTAAGTTGAATTATTTGAATAATATACGCACATACAAAATCTATTTTTTATTCATCGCCTCAACCGCCCATCGTAATGTTAACTAAACCTTTTAATGCTTGTCTAGAAACTTACCAAAAACTCGCCGTCGACGCGGAAAACTCCGATCGCGTGAGCTTTCAGCCGCGGGAACGAACTTCGCGCTACACGTCCATTTGCTACGACTGCCTCAGGCAATGTGAGTAGGCTGAGTAGCAGCGAGCTTAGCTAGCGTCTGGCGTAGGCAGCGCAGTAAGGAAACTATGACCTATGGGCTCCTATAAGCAACATATTCTATGGACGACACTACAATGATTCAGCTTTATAAATCAAGTAATGCTGCTTCACTACATACTTAATTAAAAAAAACCGAAAATTTTATTTCCACCATACATATCTAATACATTAACAACTACCTCGATTACGTTAAAAATTCTCATTTTACACACACACACACACACACACACATTTTATAAAAAATCCCTGTTTAAAAAAACTTGGTCTAACACTATTACATTTACGTACACATGGAAGTTAGCGTAGTGGCGATAAACAGGTAAAACGTTATCGTGTCATACATTATACGAGTAGAAGCAGCCCATAGAATGTCTTAAGAACTATGGAGGATTTTCAGATGAAAAGTGCTTCTGTGTTGGAGAGGGAGTAATATGCAAGTGTGGGGTGCTGTGGGCTTAAGGCACCTTTTTGTTTGGTGATACAATACATCCATTGTAGCCGTAGCTGGAGTAGGTACCTTTTTTCAGTATTTTGTTGATTGTCTAAAGATGTTTAATTTCCTTTTTTAGGTTCCGTAGTCAAAGTGGAACCCTTATAGTATACTATTTTATTAAAACTACATATTAATACAAATAAAACTTTTAAAACATCGGGTTATCTCTATTACAGTTAAATTGAGGATGTTAATTTTTGTCGTCTACCCCATAGTGTACCCCATACCAACTACATATGTACATCACCTTACAAATTCTGTACTAAGGAGCGATTTAAGTAACCATTAGTGACTGTGAGCTGGGGCGTAAGTCTGTCTGCAACACATTATAACTAAATCAATCAACCATCTCGAGTTTTGCGACTACAATACGGAAATAACATTTTTACACAACATAGATTCGTTTATTTCTTCGTTTCATGATGATACGTGTGTTATACACATATAGTTGCACAAATTGGGAGGAGATTGAGTTATGTAGGTAGACTGTCACCCAATTACATCGGCTTAGTGAGTTTGGAAAGACGTTTCCGGCCGATCGGCTGATAGCGGGCAGTAGCCACTAGCCGGCAATGGTAATTGAACTGGAGAGCCTGATCGAGAGAAGGGATTTAACATGTATGTAGCCCACAGACATGTATTGTATCAAATGTAGCAGCTTTTATGAACATAAAGGGAACATAGATTGATACATATCTATCTCACCCTCAGTGAAAAAAAGCATAAGTCGTTTTACGTTGGATTTTAGTTATTTATATGATTGGAAAAAGGGATAAAAGCTGCACATGCTCAATTTTTTTTCCAATCTTGACGGTTTCGTGCAAGAAATCGTAATGTAAATTTCATTGACTACTTAATGATATTTTAAAAATTTTTTTGCTCTCCTGTAAAATTGCAATTTTCAACTTATGCTTTTTTTCACTGAGGTTGCGATTATTGTAAGCGCCATATCGAGTGAGATTAGGGAAACTACAGAATAGTTGGCAAGGCGAGATGGTCAGAATGGTCATTAGCAATGAAGGCGTAGAAAATGTGGTGTATGCTGTCGCGAATGCTCAGAAAAGAACGTTGGTTTTATTAAAGCGCTCTTATGACGGTGGTAAATATATAAAATTTCTTGCACTACCTTCAATTAGCCAGTCTCCACCATTTATTAGTTACGTAATGAGACAACAGATGGCATCATAGGTACAAATATTAAGGTTTATATCATTGAAGTAATGTCATAGAATAGACAGACATCTCGAACAAAATGTGTGTCCCGCCCGGGAGGTTCCATTTTCAAAATTGAGTCACCGTTCTCCTTTCAAAATTGAACGAATCCATTGAAGATTGAAACCACGTGGCGCCAATGCATTGGGACATATTATATGGTGTTCGCGGTGTCGGTTCTATACGCTAGTAATAATACTTCAATGGTTTACATAAGTAATATACTTTATTTTTTATGCGCGTCACGCACGTCACTAAGAAATATTATTTTTTAATATCGGTCGGTGGAATCCTACAGGCTTGAAATATGAAAGCATTGAATTAATAGAAATGCAGAATTGGCAGCCGGGGAAGATGTTTCGCTTGATTTCAGAGTGGCGCCAATTAGGAAACGCTAATGTTCAGCAGATTACGTTCTTGACGTCAGATCACTCAGATCAAGATAATGTAGAATTCTTAAATGCAGTATAGTACATATCATGTCAATTTAATAAACTCCAAAGAAAAAAACATACATTAAGTGAACATTCTTTACACATATCGTCCGATAAAAATAGTCCTTTAGACACAAAAATGTCATCGATCCCGGGATTGTCTGGGCCTTAATCCTTGCAATTAGCAGACTGAACAAACGAGGCAAAACTCGGCAATAGCGATCCCGGAGTCTCCGCAAAATGCCCGGGATTACATAGGACAGGACTATAAATATACCTACTCGATCCTTGTTTTGACTCGCAGCACATTTTTTCTCTTAATACTTACAAATTGTTGAGATCCGTCTGATAATATGCAGCACAATCGTCTTTGTTCGGTTGAAGGAAGGACGTAGTTAATGTGTGCGTTTATATCCTTATACTAGCTGACCCGGTGATCTTCGTACTGTCTAACAACCAATGAATGATTAATATTCACTTACACCACTATGACATGGAGGCGTCAAACCTATAGGCTTCCCGCCCACGTCCGATAATCGGTGACCGATTTTTGTACTGACTGTCGGTGAGTCAGTTTTATTTCTGACCGACTTTTTGTAGGACGTGTGCGTTGCACCATTGCTATCAGTAGGTTCTATTTTTCTCCTACAAAAAATCGGTCACCGATTATCGGACGTGGGCGGGAAGCCTTAGAGTTATCATTTTTTGATGGCCTCTTTTTAGAATGTCCAGAGAACGGTTTCAAGAGCAAGACATGACTTACACCGATTTAAGCGAGTATAAACGGAAGTAAAAATCGAAAGTAGGCTCAGAAGGTACCTAAGACTTGGTAAGTAAATCAATAGATAGCGTATAATTATAATAATACTCTAAAGTAAATTAATAAGTAGTTTTTAACATGTTTTTATTTGAATAAGGTATTTTTCACTTCTTAAAGCCATTTTGTTTTTCATTTTGAAGGCGGTTCAATTTTTTAATAAAAAAAATATTTTGTTTTCTTTATACCAAATAATACATTGTGTTAGCTTTCAAACACTGGAAGATTAAGGAACGGGCGCCTATAATAAAGTTGTTATGATTTGCTCAATACTACAGCTGGAGGAAAATAAACGAACTGAAAATAGAACATGCGTTAAAATCAAACCTAACGTCAATCTGATACAGCTGATTTGATTCACGTCACACAGCTAACGCAGATGAATTGCCGAGCAAATTTTTTGTTTTGTTACTAGTTTCTTATGTAATTTTAATTTATTTATTGTGTATTGTGTGATGAGTGGAAATGAATTGTTAACTGTATTGAATTTCGTATACACTCGTACTAGGAACACAGTGATTCGGTCTTTAAACCTGCCTGACGGCTGGCTTTATAGACTACGCGTTCTTGCTGGATTTAGTAAGTTTTTTTATTTAATTTTTTCCATAATACAGGAAGGAATTCCTAATTTTGTTGTGAGATATTGTCTAAAGATATTTTTAATAATCAATAATATAATTATTATAGTGACATGACGCTTTATTTCTTAATAATCTTGTAACTACTTTGTTAAGGTAGGTAGTTGAAAATAAAAATCGGCCAAGCTCGTGTCAGGCCAAGCGCAAAGTAGAATACCGAAGTTGTAAGTTTATCGACTATTACTCATCATTAATTATTATACTATTTAGCTTGCAGTGGGAGAACACTTGACTCTAACTAAAATTAGCACTTAATAGCCAAATATTTCGCAAAAGGAGCCCTAAATCAAAAAACGGTCAAGGCCCATAAAAATTCAAAATTCTTTATTCATGTATGTATCACAGATACTCAAATGCACGTCATTTTTATACTGTTTAATATTTTTGAGAGACCTTTTCAACAATACCGCACACTATGGGGTAGGCGAGGAAAAACAATTTATTCCCATGTTGCTTGTAGGGGAAATACCCTGAAATATCTTAAAATGTTAAAAAAAATATTTTATCATGTTGGTTTTAAAATATATTATTATGTATAAACATGCGACATTACAGCTTTCTAGCTGCTGACGGACGGACGGATGTGACGAAACTAAGTACCTAATAAGGGTTCCGTTTTGTCTCCGGAACCCTAAGAAGTACTTACCTACTATTATTTTATCTATTTTAAAAATTGAAGTCCTTAATATTTTATCGACTATGCCATTTAGTGTACCAAAGACCAAACTAGAAACTAACTGTGCTAAATTCGGTAGGTTGGGTAGGGTATAAAAAACGTAGGGGAGACCGGGGGCAAAAGTACCACGGGGCAATAGTAACGTTGGTGATATTTTGGTTGGCAAGCAACGCTGAAGAGTGTGCAGGCGCGGGGGCATAGGCCGTAACGTGCTCGGGTAGGCTAACCACTGAGCAATGTGCTCCGAGCAGCGTGGACGTGTGTAATTGACTATTGCCATTTGGACAGCCCCGAAGTAATTTTTCGTACTTTGAAAAATCAGTTATTACTCTTTAATTTACAAAGTATAAGTAAATTAACAACAAATATTAGAATCTATATACATCACACAATACAAACCTTATCGCAAAAGTAAAATAGTGTTCAGAGTTTCTGATTTATTTTTGTTTTTAAATAAATCAGTCTTCAGGAACAATTGTACCATTTTTTTCGGGGTCAATAGTAACGTTACTATTGACCCCTTGCTACAAATGACCCCGAGGTGAAAATAATTGTTTTACCTAATTTATATGTTTTGAGCCATTAAGAAATCTTTACTATTTTCATACTACTTAGTGGACACCCGCAGCTTCACTCGCGTGAATTAGAAAATGCGGTTTTCGAAAAGTTTCGTTTACACATATATCTTAGTTGCTATCCTCTTCGTGGGAAAACCTCTACCCAGTGAGGTTAAGGTTAGGTACCTTAACCCGAATAAAATAATATATCAATAAATCTTACGTGATGGCTGGGCAATCATTACGTCTTTCTATCTAGTCAGAATTTTATCCTTTTTTTGTTTTTCTAATATCATTGTGCCGTCACCTCTTCAACGCGTTTTTAGTTGAAAATACAAAAACGCTTAATTTGTATTGGAGATCACATATTAAACATCATATTTTATTAAATCTTAATAAGTGATCTTTATTAATAATTAAAGTGTCATCAATCGCAAATCTAGGACAAATCATTTGTCCGGAAGCGCATATTGGAAATCTTAAATATCTACATTTATTTGCCTTTTTTTCTTTTATTTTTATATTAGCTATTGCCCGTAGCTTCACACATGGAAATTCATCCATTCCTTCTTTGGGCTGGAGCACCGACTACTCAAGTAGATCCCCTTAACCGGATTTAGAGATGGGCTGTTCGTATTGTTGGTTCGTGTGGTGCTTGTCTTCTTCTTGTTCGCAGAAATATGACAGGGGTCAAATGTAACAGGGGGTTGTTAGTAACACACACGTTTTCATACAAATTTGTTGTTTTTGATTATTGTTGAATTCATCAAAGAAATATACGATTTAAATGTTATTTAATGACGTAGTGCTTATAATTTATCTAAAATTGTAATTTTAAACAGTAATATATTCGTTTTTGATCAGTTATAAAGAGAAGTGTATACTTTTTTGTTTCGAAGCGGCTTGAAGAAGTAAAAGCATTTATTTTAGTTACCAATTAAAAGACTGATTGTATTTAAGATTATGATTATTTTTAAAATTAAAATATGGCTAAATTCATTAACATTGTCATTTTATTGTTCATCAAAACAATGTTACAAACAACCCCGCACTATGGGTCAATTGTAACACTCGACACTCGTTTTTAAAAGTGGGATTGCAACATAATTACGATTAGTACTCTAACGTTGACTACACAAGTCGGTAGACACTTAAACTAAGTTTCTCAGAGAATAACAGGATTTTGTTAGATATCAACAGTTTTGGCACAATCGGCCACGAACTAAAAACTGTTACTTTTGCCCCCGGTCTCCCCTACACTAAGTATATTGCGTTCCCACCCACCTATGACGTGGATGACTTCAAGAAAAGAGTGAATAGGCTTTTATTATGTTAGTGCGCTCACCATCCTGGACCATATTATCTTCACTTACCATCAGGTGGGATTATGGTCAAGCATTAACTTATTTTATGTAAAAAAAAACCTACAAAGGATATATTATTGTTATTATTATTATTTGTATTGTATTGTATTGTATTGTATTATTATTTATTAAAACTGATTTTATTTATTAGAGAATGAAAACTTTACTATTAATTTTATTTTTAAAATTAAAAGCTCATGCGACTAAACCAATAATTCCAGTTACCTTTAATAACATAGTGTCATTTTACAGAAATACATTCAAAATTATCAAGAATGTTTGAATTACAAATACCATTTACTAATATTATCTTAAACTTGGTAGAAACAGGTAAGTAATACAATTAAGATTATTAATATCTTAGTTAGATATTAATACTTTTACGATTATTTTGTGAATGTTTTGTGCGATACTGGTTAACCGTTAATATCTAACCAGTAATTTAATTAACTTTTGATAATGCCGACTACATTCAATTTTATTATAGATGTGATGTGAGATTTTCAGTATATACAAAATAAATGTACTGTACGCTGTGGAGGTACCTATCTGTGTATTTTTTAAAATTATTGCATGGTTTTGTATTACTTAAAAGCTCCTATTTATATCTATATGTTTGTGGACTTTACCGTACTACTTACTCTATGGACTTTAATTTGTGAAAATCTCCTTGGAAAATACTTTAAGGCATGTATCCATGTTTATAAGGTTTATAGATATATGTCATGGAGTATAGAGGTGGGAGGTCCATCTCTGTGTATGAAAAGTGTCCGTAAAAACGCGTCCAACAGTGCAGTCTACAACAGCTATGTTCGAATATCTATTTCTCAGACACTAGCGCCATTCTTTACGGATGGCATAAGTCAGCAAACTTCATTCCGTCTTCAACAGCTATGTTCATATCTCTCTATTTCTCAGATACTAGGGCCATTCTAGATTGGCCATTATTGGAACCTCTATTTTCAGTAAACAGCTGGACACTTTTTCAACCTTCCCCTCATATGAGATGGCTCTCCTTCTACCTCTATACTCCATGGTATATGTGTGTAAGATACTTTATCTGTGCTAAAGAGTTTTAAAAAATATTTGTCATCTCGTTGACAATTGACATGACAGTTTGAAATTTTGTTTGACGTTTTGGTAGTTAGTTGAAAATGGCGGCGACGATTGGAATGTGTGAAACACCCGGATGTAAAGCACTTGCACAGTTACAATGTCCAACGTGTATAAAGTTAGGAATACAGGGTTCATTCTTCTGCAACCAGACCTGTTTCAAAAAGTCATGGAAGACACATAAAATCATCCATTCGCTGGCGAGTGAGTGGCGACTTTTGAGGTTATCTCGGTCGAATTGTGTTGTTATATAAATAATTTTAGTGTTGTCAACGTGATTTTGTTGTAGAGGGTGAGAATACAGATGGGTTGAATGTGGAGTATAATCCTTGGCCGGCCTATAACTTTACGGGAAAATTGCGTCCGTACCCGGCCGGGCCGAAGCGCACGGTTCCTCCGCACATTGGTCGCCCAGATTATGCAGATCATCCTACTGGATTTCCCGCCTCAGAGAATGCTGCGAAGGGCTCTGGGCAGATAAAGGTGCTAGACGATGAAGAGATTGAGGGAATGCGGGTGTCCTGCCGGTTAGGTAGGGAAGTTCTTGATGAGGCTGCCAAGTAAGTGCTTTTTAGTTTGCATTATTATGGGCTCATTTAGGACGACTCATTTAAAATTGGTATTAAAATTTAATTCAATTATGTCCTACTAAAAATAATGTAAGAGATTATTTTGAAAAAATGCTGTGCTGAAATGTAAATGTATTATTAGCTACAACTCAAATTTAGAATTTTTTATAGCTACTGAAAGCCTCAGACATATTGATATATGACTGTAAACCTTGATAACCAGACATAAGAATCATGGATTGGGCTACAATAGATCAAACTTGGTGTACAAAAGACCTTAAAACCACAAAATAAGTGCTGTGTATCAAAGTCTCAAAGCTATATTTTACGATTTGTTTTTAGGGTGTGCGATGTGGGAGTGACATCAGATGAAATAGACCGTGTGGTTCATGAAGCTTGCATAGAACGCGAGTGTTACCCAAGTCCGCTCAACTACCACAACTTCCCTAACAGTTGCTGTACATCCATCAATGAGGTTATCTGCCACGGTATTCCAGATTTACGTCCCTTGCAGGTTTGTTGGTACTTCTTCATGGTAGACTGTATTCAACTAAATCTTACTACGAGTATACCTTTATACATTTAATTCATTTTGATTTATTCTAAATTTATTGTTCAAACCACAACATATTTGATTAATTGTTTTTTAATAGACTTAATTAAATTTATGTAGCATTACGAATATTCCATATCATTTCTAGGATGGGGATCTCTGCAATGTTGACGTAACAGTGTACCACAGGGGTTTCCATGGTGACTTGAATGAGACCTTCTTTGTGGGGAACGTACCAGAGTCCAGCATTAAATTGACTCAAGTGACTTATGAGTGCCTTATGAAGGCAATAGAGATTGTGAAGCCAGGCGAGAAGTACCGGGAAATAGGGAATGTGATACAGAAACATGCCCAGGCCAATGGCTTCAGTGTTGTACGCTCGTACTGTGGACACGGGATACACAGATTGTTCCACACTGCACCTAATGTACCGCATTATGCAAGTAAGTGTTGATGATCCTTTTAAGTTAAATACATCTATCTTTATAGCCTATATTTAACCAAGTGCCTCTGTCAGGTGGGATGGGTAGCCAAGCGTTATTTTTTTTATAGAAATACCCACAAACAGACTAACGATCCACCATCCTGGCTATCGTCGCCCTTGGACATCACTGACACCAAAAGCATCACTGTACTGTATTTTGTAATTGTTCGTAAGGAGTAAACTACAATCGTGCATCGGAGTTGACACACAATTTTTTTTACTCTGTAAATTTTCCACAACCTTTGTATCTTACAAGTGAGGTTTACTTTGTTGTACATAGAAGTTAATTTATAAATTACTCGGAAATCGAACTAGCTTCGCTTCGGGAAAAATAGTAAAAAAAATATATAATATAGCCTATGTCACCCGGGGATAGTGTAGCTTCCTAACAGTGAAAGAATTTTTCAAATAGGTTCGGTAGTTTCGGAGCCTATTCAATGCAAACAATCAAATCTTTCCTCTTTATAATATTAGTATAGATAAGAAAGGTATAAACGTAACAATGTGTTGTCGACAGAGAACAAAGCAGTGGGAGTGATGAAGCCGGGGCACTGCTTCACCATCGAGCCGATGATCAACGAGGGTGGTTGGCGTGACGAGCAGTGGCCCGATCACTGGACCGCCGTCACTGCGGACGGCTCGCGCTCTGCTCAGGTTTGTGGTTCACTAATGATGGGGTTTAATAAACTAGAAAGAAAGAAATTATTTATTTTGATAAGCATTGTAACGAGTTAATAAATTGTCACTTAATAAAGCATTTATAAAATTATTATGAGATACAGCCGCAATGAACTACGTTTTTTATGGAAATAGCTGGCAAACGAGCTGATGATCCACCTGATGGTAAGAGACTATCGTCGCCCATGGACATCAACAACACCAAAGGCATCACTGATGCGTTGCCGGCCAAGAAAGAGAGAAGAAAAAGAAAGAAAGAACTGGCTCTCAAGCCCCCAGCCGGAACACGACGAGTCGTTTGGCGGCTGACTCATGCTCAAGGGTGGTAGCTATCCAGGCGAACCCCATGGAGAAATAATAATAGCAATAATGGTATTAATTAACAATTAAAATCAATATTACTAATATAATCCCTCGAGGGGCTCTACCACCAGCGGGCCGGATAAAGTCGCCTTTTACGACACCCATCCGGCGTGGGATTGGGGTTAGTATTCTAAGCCGCCCCAATACGGCTACGTCTACTGGTTTTCAGTACGACCTTTATTGTATCGCAGTTCGGACGAGTGACGTAAGTTCGCCGCATAAAGAAAATAGTTAGCTTTGTCTTAAAACTGAATTATTTGGGTTTATTAGACACTATAATGTGTTTTTGATAGTTTCTAAGCAGCTGACTTCACGAAAAGTCATTTGGCAGCTTACTCAAGCATGGGTGATAGCTATATAGTCAGGCAGACTTCACAGAAAGATATACAGTAATAATAAATGTTATATTAAGTCACTACCAAGTGGCTGGCTTCTGTCGCTTCTTACCTTAGTATGCCGGTATGGGATTGAGGTTAGCTCCAATATGGCTGTACTACAACACTATGGAGTACTTCAATGCTCTCACTATTATTAACAAAAATGTGTAAAATATGATTGTTATATCCTATTCCAGTTCGAACAAACGCTGCTAGTAACGGAGACGGGCTGTGAGATCCTCACGAAGCGCGCGACTGGCCGACCGTGGTTCATGGACCAATTGGAGAAACTCAACGCTAACTCTTAGTTGCTGACGGACCCATCCACTGACTAGCCCTAGCCAACGCACGCCAGGGGGCCGTTCAAATATTACGTAAGCAGATTTATTACAATTATTTACCCCCCCCATCCCCCTTGTCAGCAAAAGTAAGCAAAGCTCTTACCCCCTCCCCCGTGCTTACGTAAACATTTTTCAAAAAAAAGTGTAAAAAGGTAAATAACTACCGATGACGTAATCATCATCTAGACTCCCCTACCCCCCCATGTCATTCAAAATAAGCAAAACAAAGACCCCCCCCCCACTCCCCATAGTGCTTACGTAATACTTGAACGGCCCCCAGCCAACAAGTTAGTAGTGAACTAAGGCGGACTCAACCAACAGCACAGAATACTTAATACTACCTATTGGTACAGAGGACTCACTCCGCAAAATCATTTAAATAAATAGCGACTCTTGACACAATAAATGCAATTGAGGTCGCACAGCGCTAATCGTCAACAGACGTTGACATCTAGACGTTGCCTCCCTTTCTAATCATAAATCTTATGCTCTCTGACCACGTCAGTGTTGGCTTTTTTTGTGATGTCATGTGTAATTACGACACGACGTGGCAGCACTTCTGAAATTGGCCCGACGCGTCGAACGCGGATTTATTCGGAGGAATGCCTATACAAGTATGGTCGAATCCGCCCTTAGTCATTCTTATTGTTTATCCGATAGGTACTCGAAAAGTAATATGATCAGATATTCTATAACATATTTTTTGGAATATGGAATGTAGTTTTTTTGCAAATGTTAATTTTTACATTAATTTTATTACAACTTTTATCTTCCTTTAAACTCTCAATGTGGCCAAATTGTTCAATAGAATTCCCGGGATTTCTAACAATACTTTAAATGTATTAAAGAAATGAATATGTTGGCAGATTACTATAATGGGTATTTTTCAAGAAAAAAATAAAATTGAACTCAATAATTTGACATGTTGTAGAAGAAGCCGTTCCAATTGGGGTTCCTTCAATCTGTTTCGTGTGAGTGTCACAAATTACTCATAATATGAGTCCCCATATTTTATAAGCCCCAATGTTTCATGCGTAGCTATAAGTAAATTAGATAGGAACTTAATAGAATATCTGAACTACTTTACCGGTAACATTATATTTACAAAATTGCACCAATTCTGTTTGTTCTAAATTCATTAGGATGATCACCCAACTTGATTATTCTGTGTGGGTAAAGTTAAAAACAATAGTCCGTTGTTTTAGTTTAGGCAATGTAGTGATTAATCATTTTGGTGATCAGGCTAATGTTCTTGGCACTTTCGGAAAATTTTGACCATTTTTGTGTATTTTGAAAAGAAAATCTATGAAATATTTGTAGGAACAAATTATACTTTTTTCGATTCTGTACATTCGATGAAATATCGATTTTCAAATTACGTACGGGGCTGTCTATTGTCTCAGAATGAATTGGAATGTTGAAATTTGGAATAAAATTAATAGGGCGAATATTTGAGGAATGTTATAAAAAAATTAAAAATATATTTTTGTAATAATCCTTAGTTTAAAAAAACTTATCGTACGGTAATTGAGCTTCACCTGCTTGTCATATTGCCGAAAATAAGAAAAAAGTCCAAAATTATAAAGTGGAAAATAACATAATGATAATGGTGAGTTCCATTATGACTTGGACGACATGTTTTAATAATTTACATTATTCTCAAAGTTTAGGTGACCTTGTTGACTTGGCGTGTAATAGATACATTAAACTCCTATAGCATAGTCATGGAGGATAGAGGTAAACGCCTTTTGTGCACTTGTAATATTAACTTTGAAAAGCTTTTACTGATTCTGTAAATTTGGTGTGCAATCAAGTGTAATAAATAAATAAACGAAAACTGACTCTAACGGGGCAAAGTTGAAAGTGTCCAGCTTAAAGGTCGTAGCTGACTTATACGACACCGCTCCCATCCAACCGAAGTATGAGAATTCAAATATAAACTTAAAATCGTTCTCTGTAGGTGCACATTACAGTAACAACAAAAATTAGCAGCCGCGCGCGGGAAGCAAGCTAACCGCAACCTTGCCACTCAATAGTTGTACCTACAGAGCACGATTTTAAGTTTATATTTGAATTCTCATACTTTGGTTGGGTGGGAGCGGTGTCGTTTAGATGAGCTACGACCTTTACACAACAGTCATTCTCCGTTACCTCTATACTTCATGAGCACAGTGAAACAAATTGTGACGTTTGCTAGCGTTTTCTCTAAATGTAAATTATAACTATAGATGTTTACAATGATCATATTGTGTGGATCACAGCCGTTTGAACCGAGGGTTTAGTTGCAATAGATTTTCCCCAGTATTGATACTTGTGATACTGTAAATGCGAAAGTATTGTGTGTTTGTTAATCGATAGGGAATATGCAATTTAAATTATATTGTATAATACATAGAAAATATAATACATCATACAGAACTAGTAGCCTATCCCCGAACATTATCTTTGTGTTAACGGGTAGTTGGCACCTTCCAATCGTACCTATATACAGGTTGTCTTGCAACTAACTGGCGATAATTTAAGGGCAGAAAATATTCCTATTTTTATTGACAACAATACCTGTGGTGGTCTAGCCCTCTTCCTTTTGGAATGGTCGCCATTTTAATATTTTTTTATCATGTTAGATGTCTCTGCCGAAAAATTTTGATTTCTTGATTTCTTGAAATCTTGATAAGTGTGAAAAAATAAATATATGAAATAATTTTTACCTTAGAAAGAGAAAAATGAACGCCTACTGTAAATTTATGATAGTATTCAACTACTCACTCGTATCTAGACATTTGTTAACTATGAAATGGTATTATGACATAATACCTTTCCATTAATTGAATAGTAAATTGTAAAACAAACACATTATATTTTATATTTTCTAGAATCAAATAATTAATTTTAGAGGGAATTACATTACTGTCCCCGAGTCGAATGTCACGTGAGCCTTAAGAACAAGAAATAATATTTTGCTTGGAAAATTTAACTTTAAGTATATTAAGTGTCCTTATTGAATCTTTTTTGTTTTGTTTTAAATGCGGAAGCAAATTTTTCGATTTAAAAAGATTTTCCAGAAATCTGGCAATAGATAATGATACATGGATATATCAGATCATCAGAAAGTGCCTCCTTTGTACATAGAATGAAGGAAAATAAAAACGATGGACACGTGTTAAAAATATTATAACAAAATTTTTGTGTATTTTTATGTCGAATAATTATTCTTGGTACAGTTTTGGTACACACCAAACTTTATTATTAATTTAATGCTAGGTTATGTTTTGTATTATAATATTTTCTCATTATATTTTGTGTTGGATATAATTGTTTTTATCAAGTGAACACATTATGAGATAATGTGTTGATATATTTAAAAAAATATATAAATATATCTTTAATCGTTTTGTTGTTTGCTGTCCGCTTGTTGAGTGTGATAATGGCTAGTTTCTAGAACCTATATTTTTACTGTCGATAAGATAACTGTATGCGGTAAAATCGTATACATATCCGAACTTCTAATTTCAATAAACACGTCACATATTTCTTCTCATGAAATTGATATGTAGATTTTCAATCGTTATACTTAAGAATTATAGATAGATTGATTTATCCGCAGTAAAATCTGATATTTATCCGCAATTATGGATAGGTTTATAGTAACGGCATAACTAGAGAGAGTTCGTGGAGTTGCCGTCAGAATGTAGCCTAACGCTTTGGTTTTTGCAAATTAATATAAAAACCGCTGCGACAAAGAAATTTGTATGTATGTATGAGTAGGTAGTCACAATATTACTGTCGAATTGAGAATTGTAATTATGACGTATTCGAATCTTTACAGATATTTATAATTTGTAGTTATGAAAAATGGTTTCAAATTGTATTTATGTATATGCTCTCAAACTGCTAAGCATGTCTCTTAAAAAGATTGTTTTTGGTTTGTTTTTGATCGAAGGCAGTTTTGTTTCTAATTCGGACTAAGTCGTTGCATTTTTGTATAAGCCAGATAATAGCATTTTTTTTTGTAATACAGAAATGTGTATGGAATTTGTCACTTAATTTATCAAAATGTTATAAGCCCTTTAGTATGGAATGACCTTTATATTTTAATTTTGTTCTTGTATGTATGTATCCTTTACCAAATTCGAAGTGAGATGATTTTGTTCAAATAGTTTCACTGAAAATTTTACTGTACTATGGCAATTGTAAAATGTAAAACAAATTAATATACAAAAGTGAGAAAAAAATATATAGCCGTCCTAGCGGGCAGTTTAGAAACTACTTAGATTTTTTTGCTAATGTAATTGTCTCGTAAATAAAACATGTAGGTTAATAGTAGGTACTATAGATGGTATTGTACCGATATTGCCTTACGCATGCACATCATGACAAATGTGACGTCATGATTGTTTTGAAATAACATAGCTTGGTATTATTCGTCTCTTTTTGCGTAGACATTTCTGCAACATATTTTGTTGTCGTCACCTTAGTTGATAAACATCACAAAATGTAATTGTAAAATTTAATAAAACAAATAGACGATAATGTTATCGTTGCTGCGTGGAATAAATCTTTTGAAAGAGTTTTTAAGTGTAGAAAAATAACTCTGATACCAGAATCGAGCTACCACTCTTATTTTTGCGATTTTTTTTCAATTTATAACATAACACCAACGTAACATCAAAACTTGAAAAGATAACAAGTTAATGTTTTTGTTTAATATTGCTAGCATTTAAAGTTTACGAGTATTATTCAAACTTAAGAATCTGCATTGGTAAAATATAATAAGGTGGCTCAATTCTTCTGTTGGGGAGTATTTTTCATCGTCTGTGACATGTCCGCGCCAATCAGTTGTCTGTAGCTATAGTATTATCTGTGTAAGATATTACAGAACCAAGAAGATTATAATTACTAATGGAGGCAACGCTTCGATGAGATACAGTACGGCCGACGGATCTTGGCGCGTCTGAACTTCGCGCAGAAGGCTGCGCAGTATCAAAATTCGGCAATGCTCAGTACGCGGCGTATTATGTCTCAGTCACACGTTAGCATGTTCGTGTTGCTATCTCTGTCTTACATGCGCTAAAGTTCGCAAAGCCTATTATTCAGACGCGTCAAGATACATCGGCCGTACTGTACCTGAGATGGATCACGTGACATTGGGTGAACAATTTCGACCAATCATAAGTCTGATTGACGTTGACATAGAGACTCGTAGCTACTCTTAGGTGGACATGATGATAGGACGGAAGATATTCATCCAATATCACGCGATCTGTCATCAGGTACCTCTTGAAGCGGGGCCTTCAGATTACTTTAAGGCTGCAGTCTTGCAAAATTCACTCGCGGCGAATTATTTGTACAACTTTGTATTTTTTTTTCATACAAAGTAATGAAATATCATAAAATATTATTATTACACAAAAGTAACCATAATATAAGTAATAGCTAGTTATTTTTTTTAAGTTCATCTAGGTGGATTTTGTTAGGTAAATCAATCGTTAAATACAGCTCTTTCGCGCCCAACGTCATTTCGAGTTATGTTTGTAAGCTTACTTTATGGAAACAAAGAATTAATTTACAAATCTGTTCAGCGCATAATTAGCTCAACATTCTTGTCTTAAAAATGCGCTGAATAGTTTTTTCTAATTATATTTCATTTTCTTAATTCAGACATAACAATTCCTTCAAAATTCTCGGTTTTTATCTCTTTACAAATGGTTTGTTTCATAATAACTATGCATCGTATGTATGTAAATAATTGATTATTTTAATGCCACGAGTTCAATAAAGCAAATACAAAAAAAAGTGCACCTAAATCACCTTACTCTAACAATAATAATAATCTCAAAAGACCTACAAAAAAAGAGTTTATAAACAAGAAATGCGAGGGAAATTCCTTAGTGGCCAATGCACGGCCGAAGCGTTCAGACGTGTAGTCCACGACGAATAAAACTGTTCCCTCTCACTCTAACCTTGCTCCGGCTCTGACGTAGATTGTGTATCGAAAGTTGCTCTACTTTATTATTATTTTTTATAATTTTTTGCGTGTTTTGTAAATATTTGTATTTTAATAATAGTTTTTGTAAATATTTGTGTATCAGTAATAGTTTTGTACATAATTATTTGATTTCAATATGGATCGTAAACTTAAACAATATGCATCAACACGCCAGTGAGGTACATTAGTAGTAATGCTATCGATACTATATAAATACCTAAAAACGGTTCAACTAGTTCGTTATAGACTGTAAGTAGAACTATATAACTATATAGTTATCAGACTGTTAGTAGAACTCATAGTTAATATAACTTGTCTTCTAAAAATATAGTACATAGTTATATCAATTCCTACATTTTTTCCTCTTTATTTTCTTTAAGAAGGAGCTAATAAGAAAGAAAGAAAGAAACATTTATTCCGTCATGAAAATAACATGGTACATGGGTTACAAGGTTAAACTACGGTGAAAGAAAAAGTACTAACAAAATGTAACCCTTTACTAAATTATTGCTTGACATGAAACATAGAAAATTTAGCGGGTACCATGTCACCTGACGAAAAAGGACTACCCTCTGCCTGTGCCATGGAGCGGCTAGGAACCAACCACGGCTGCTGATTTACAGTGTAGTCCCCTTTTTCGTGTAGTTTCACATGTGGCGTCAATCTTATTAATAATGTATATTAATATTATTTTAGAAGCAGGTCAATCCAAAGTTGAAGATAATTTACAACTTAATTATTTATTTTATCTAATACCTTTAAACGAGCAATTCTTGTATATATATATTTTTTCTGAATCTCGGAAACGGCTCCAACGATTTTCATGAAATTTAGTATGCAGGGGGTTTCGGGGGCAATAAATCGATCTAGCTAGGATTCATTTTTAAAAAATGTCGTTTTATCCGTGTTTTCAGGCAATGAAAAACGGCTACAATAGACTCTTCCTGACATCTATTGGCGAGTAGCTACACTAAAGCTAGAGCAGATGGTGTTGTTAAGCAATACTAAACTGAGCTAAGCTCGGTCATCCGGGTACTTTAATTTTATGTGTATATGATTAAATGATACTTATTAGGGATATAATATTATAAAGTGGGAAATAAATAATTATACAAACTATAAAACATACAGAACAAGTGTACATAACAAGTGTACATGTATACAACTACACATCTTAATATGTTTAAAGGGGGTTTTTGTTGTCATGTTATTGCGCTTCAATTGATATACACCTATAGCTTACACCTATATCCATTTAGGGCAAATATTACCAATTATAAACAAGAAGTGATTTCAACGAAAATATAATTTCACGCTGTACTATATTATCACCCCTATTGAACGTTGAGAATACCAGATTGTAATACTAGATTAATTACAACATCTATACCAGGCATTCAAAGCATCTATACTAGCAACAAGGTGATTATTTTACCAAAAATTGGTGTGACCGTATCCGGTAAATTCCACCAGATCCGGTATACGTAAAAAACGTCGGACCCGGCCGGATTACCGGATCCGTTTTTCCTTATTGCAATCCCTAGTTCTATCATATTATTATATACCTATCACGTCTGTGGAGTTTCGCTAGCTAATTTAATTTGAAATGAAATGAAATGAAATGAAATAATCTTTATTCATGTAGGTATCACTGATACTCTTATGCACGTCATTTTTTTTAATCTACCAGCTTTTCGGAAAGGTGCTTTGTCATGGAGGAGAAGAAAAGCCGTAAAGAAACTCCTCAGCACATCTTTTAAAACTAAAACTTATATCTATTACAAAAATAGGTATTCTCTAACCTGTGCAGAACTGGTTGCCTAGCTAGTCATTTCCAAGCATCCTTGTCATTTAAATATTCATTTATGCTATAGGAGCCCTTGCCTAAGAGCTGAGCCTTTACACGTTTCTTAAAAGATTCCACTGGTAAGTCACGTATTTGTTTTGGGACTTTATTATAAAATTTTATACCTAGTCCCATAAAAGAACGTTGCACTTTAGAAAGACGGTACGAAGAGGTAGCCAATTGATGCATCCTTCTTGTTTGACGATTTGAAAAATCACAATTTTGTTTATATGCAGTTATTATATGTATATTTATACATTATTATTATATGTATATGTATACAGTTATTATGTCTATATTTGTTTAAATTTGACTCGCAAGGACTCCCTTGATTTTAGTTTATAAATAGCTCTAATGGCTCTTTTCTGTAATACAAAAATTTGTTCTATACCGGCTGCTTTGCCCCTGTAGTTAGGCCCTAAACATGAATAATATAACTACTTACCTTTGGATTCTATTTCTCTTCATCACTTCTACGTTGGCACCCAATTTTCCATGCATTTTTTGCATTTGGTGCATTTTTTGTGTTTGCTTTATTGAACTCATGGCATTAAAATAATCAAATTTTTTCATACATACGATGCTTATTTATTATGAAACAAACCATTTGTAAAGAGATAAAAAACAGAGAATTTTGATGGAATTGTGACCTCGGAATTAAGAAATGAAAGATAATTAGAAAAAAATATTCAGTAAATTTTCAAGACAAGAATGTGGAGCTAATTATGAGCAGAACAGATTTGTAAATTAATTCTTTGTTGCCATAAAGTAAGCGCACAAACATAACTCTAAATTACTTTGGGCGCGAAAGACCTGTATTTAACTATTGATTTACCTAACAAAATCCACCTAGATGAACTTAAAAAACTTAAAATAACCAGCTATTACTTATATTATGGTTATTTTGCGTAATAATAATATTTTATGATATTTCACTACTTTGTATGAAAAAATGTACAAAGTTGTGAAAATAATTCGCCGCGAGTGAATTTTGCAAGACTGCAGCCTTTAGATTTTCTATATTGGGGATACTATAGAACACAAAAGCACAGACAACTCTTCTATAGAAAAAAAAATACTTAGTAGAGCAACTTTCCGAACTAGTCAAATAATTACGCTATGTAGGATGAATGCGGGGACTGCGGGGAGCCTACGTGCAGACGCTTGACGTTTGGACTAGCCGCACGCGATTCTTATTTTGTGAACTACGAGACTAGGCCCTTAAGCTTCTTGTATAGAAAGGAATAACCAACCGTTCCATTCTTAATATGACTTAATTAATTACTTCGATATTACATACCTAGAATTTCAAATTACCTTTCGCTATTTGTAAATTGCTTTTTGTTTACGTCGTATCTTGATCAAAACGTGATGCGAAGTTATATTAATAGGCTCGTTTTGATCACTTGAAAGGCTATACGATGTAAATTGATGATTTCACTAATCGTATCCTCAACCCAACAATTTAATTTTAATTTAATTACTAAGTACCATCAAAGACTGCATCGCCCCTTACCATCAAGTGGGAATATCGTTAGTAAGCTAGTAAAATATTAACCCTTTGTACTCGAGAGGTGAGTCTCGCTCACCACATGATTTATTGCCATAACTCGAGAGGTGACTCGCTCACCACTTTGTTTGGTGCGGAAATTCGATGATCAATTACCAAATAAAGAAACATAAATTAAGTAGTTTACACAGCGCATCGAATTTCCGCACCAAACAAGGTGGTGAGCGACTCACCTCTCGAGTTCTGGCAATAAATCATGTAGTAAGCGAGACTCACCTCTAGAGTGCAAAGGGTTAAACAATAACATATCGTCGTCTTAATCGGGACTAGCATGTTGATCAATAAACGACGAAAAACAGAACATAATTTACAAAAAAGTTAAGTGAAATAATTTAATGTGAACATCCACGCAGGGTCATTTAGTAATGTGATGCACCAAGTGTATTATAGTGTATCCGCAAGTAGGCCGGGTATCTCACGTGTGTTGATGTTGATATGTAGGATATATTCAAATAAGACTTCGACGGCTCTGCCAACAATAGACTAACTGGATCCAAATGTTCGGTAATTGTATAGTTTAACAGTTTTATAAGTTGTCATAGTGACAAAGAAATAAAGAAAGTACAAAATGTCGTTGTTTGTTTGAATTTTCTTTAATGATCCTTGACAAAGGTTTGTAGCAAAATTGCCGTAAACTTGCTTCGTTCATATTTGATCAGCACATGATTTTAAACAAAGATAACAAGTTTTCAACAGGTTGTCATTTTATAATGAAATTTCAATATACATATAATCCAAATGTTTAAGAAATATGTTAAATCTCAGCAAGTAGGCAAGGGATACTATGGTATAAATGAATATATTAATGACAAAGACGCTTGGAAATTAGTGCCGCATCCAGTTCCGCGTAGGTAAGACCATATTATGTAACTTTCATTATTTTAAAAGATGTGCTGAGGAGTTTCTTTAGGATTTTCTTCTCCTTCACGACAAAGCACTTTTCCGAAAAAAAATGACTTGCTTAAGTGTATCAGTGATACCTATATGAATAAAATATTTTAACTTTGAAAAAAAACAGAAATGTTTGTTTAAATATTTATTACAGTTAAATGCACCGTGTATTAAAATAAATAATTATACTTCCTTAAAGTAACATAATCCTAAAATGTATAATAAATTAATTATTTACACACAAAATTTGAATAATTTTGTAAATTATATAGGTAGGTAATTATTGTAATTTTGGTTTGACCAAATGACCTATGATTTTAACATATTTTTTGGTTATTATTACAATACTTATCAGAACACTTGCTTCGAATAATAAATATACAATATCAAAATGCATCACTATTATATACTAACAGCAATAATTTAGTACAATACCCTCGTTCGCGTTGCTCAGATATTGTGCTTACAACGCATAACGCTTATTGCCCAAGTTGCCCAGATATAACTCGCGTGATGGAGTCAAACGATATGGGAACCCAGAATTACGATTTGATTGAAACTTAGCAGCGGAACGGGTGCGCCACGAACACGCCGCGCGTCCGCGACGTTTTCGCCGCGGACATCATTTTGTTGTGTGCGTTCAGAGAGCGTACGTACATTGCAATCACGCCACGCACAAGCGTCGAAAGCGCTGTGTATTCGCTTCACGTCCGCGACGTTTTCGCCGCGGACGCGCGGCGTATTCGCTGCGCACCCGTTCCGCTTTGAATCTGCTCGGAAACCGTCAGTGTGATAAGACCCTAAAGGTTATCTCAAGTTATACGTTTAATACAGTCAGTAACCATGTCACAAAATATGCTGATATTTTATAGCAGACTACTATGTAATTATTATTATAAGTATTTGTGTTAAAACACCAAAAAATCTAAAGACCGATCCCCGCAGTGCGTAACTTTACCGAGATCTTTTTAATTTACTACAGAAGTCCACTGAAATGTGATGTGATGTGAGTGAACAGATAACTTTGTTTATTTTTATAGGTCCTGTCCACCTACGTCCACATTTAGTAAAACAATTGTATCAGTTAATATTCAAAGTATAACCTCGTTGGCTCCAAAGTATGACTAAAAATTCGCAAACTATGGGAAGCTGTCATTAATTTCCATTTCTGTGAAAAAACACGTCTTGAGATGCAAACGTTTAATAGTCTTCAAACAGTGGAATGTAGTCGTCGCTTCTGGACCGAAGTTTAACACCGAACTGAGATACCTGGTTCCTTTCACTACCTTGTGTTTTGTCCGCGGGTTTGGCTACAGTCAGATCCTGTTTTCTTGGTGGGACGTCATGCTTCATGTTTGCTAGCTTGGACGTCAAACGTTCCCTCTGAAACAAGAAATTTAAGAATGGTAGAACACAAGGGCTTTCCTGCTTTTGTTTCTCGTTTTTATGAATTCCAATATCACTGAAAGTCTTTTGAGGTGGTTTAAAGATAGGTATCTAATGGGTGACGTGACGACTTAATGATAATTGTTGCTTTAAATTAAACAGACATTTACTTTTTTTTTCTTCTCCAATGCTTGAGAATTAGAATGCAGTGTTAGTAAAAATGTTTACCTGTCCGGGGCTGTCGAGATAACTGGCGTATATCCTTAGTACTGGTTCTCCTGTTTTGTCGTCAAAAGTCAGTTTACTTTTTGGAGGAATTTTCGCCTTTACTACAGTAATCTTTTGAGGAGTTTCAGTCGTTATTTTGTCAGATGTCGAGGTAGCTCTTAACGGTGGTCTTCTTGCAAGAATATTAGCCTTCTCTTTGTTAAAATCTTGGTCTTCACTTATCGTTGCCTCGACTAACTGACCGGCATACACCACGCCATCTTTAGTTGTAGTCTGTTCGTCTTTATCAGCTCTTAATATAGTGTACTCAACGTTGACTGATTCAGCTGCTTTCTCGAAAGGAGCTCCGAGCAGAGGTTTCAAATCATTACCAGTTTTGTTATTATCCTTCTTATCAGGGTTTTGTACGAAATAGGCTTGCAAATCTGGTTGTAGTGTCGTTGTAGTTGTTGTCGTTGAAGTAGTTGTAGTGTTGAAAGGCTGGGCTTTTGGTAGTTCCTTGGCTGTTTCAAGTTGTGTCAATGCATTTACAGCCCGTATATCGTTCATTGCTGAATAAAATCCATCTGCAATAACATTGGCAACGCTTTGGCCGACTTGAGCGTAGTATATAGGTGTAGTCCTTAGATTTTCTGTGCTAGGCTCTAAAACTTGCTTTGTTGTTGTTGTGGGCGCGTGTGTAATTTCAGATGTAACTAATTCTACCGTAACATTTGGTGGTTGTGTTGCGGTAGTATCATCAAAGGAATTTGCAGTAGCATTATTAACTGAGAATCCTTGAGGTAGCAATGTTAGGACAGTAGCTTCTTGTGTTTCTCTCTGAACGAGATTTTTGTGTATTTCTGGATTACTGGTTACAAAGGAAGATGGCGGTTGCTTGATGAATTGTTCGTTCTCTAGTAGAAACAGATCATTTTGTTCTTGTGCTTGAGTTTGAGGTTGGGGCTGGTACGGTGGGTTAGCTGGGTAAGGTATGAATTCGACGGCTGGAAAATGTTTTAGAAGATGATTTTGCAACTTCTGTAAATACATTGGATCAGGTTGGTACAGAGCATTCGGTGAAATAATTATTCCTTCAGACCCTGTGTGCAAGAGATCTTGGTGCGTAGGAATCCTGTTGTATCCCTGAAAATAAAGATTATAGTTCATATACAATTCAAATGTTTATTTGTTACTTATGTTAGGAACTTACAAATGATAGGGATATTTTTGATACACAATTTCGTTTTTCTGAGATGAGGAAGTAATTAATATATTATATTTATGTTTTGTTACTTTAAAAGCTTAGGTATAGACGATTTACCGACCTGAAATGAAAATTGTTGAGGTATAATAGACGCGTGTTGTGCCGCTATCGTTGACAATCCATATTCATCAATAACTTGTTGCAGGACAGGATTATTTTGGGCAAAATTTTGCAATTCTGGTGGTTTGAAAGACTGAAATAGATTCATGAAGTAAATGTGAATTCCTTTATTCTTGTAAATATCTGTAAATACGAGATTTAATACACTTACGTTGGGTTTTGAGAAGCCCACAGGTGGTTCTATTTTTGCGCTTACTGGATACGCTGGTGGTTCTGGGTATTTTTCTGTCACTTCGTACACAGGCTTTGTCTAAAATATAAAAGAATAAAGTAAATTAAGGCTTGATTCTTTTTCAAGACATTTTAATGTTTAAGGGAGCTTAGGTACAATATGATTGATGATATATTTTGCTTCTATTATGGATCGATTCTTTTTTTATTAAACGTCAAAAGTCTAGCTAACAGGTCATCTAAGCAGCTAACCTGCTCATTATTTGTCCAAAAATGTACATAAACAAAGCACGTCGTAAATATTTTACGGTTGACTTTAGGAGGTAGGCTATCTAACCAGGGAGGGATATGCATCATGCATGATTGGCTTGAATTCAAGAAGCCCCTAAGCAATCGGCATCTTTAAAAAAGGATTGATTTGATCCCAGTTCTTCAGTGCTTAACATCAGATAAATAAATAGAAGTAATAATTACCTCTTCTATAGCTGTGTTTGAGTTAGTGTTGTCCAAATTATCGACGACCACGATGGGTTTCTCGGAGAGGCTGAGGTTGGGAGCTGGGATAGTATGGATGGCACCTGGTAAGTAAACAAATCTGAAACATCTTGCGTCCATCCGTAGCGAGGGAAGGATGTCATATAGAATGTATCTGATGGATACATAGATAGATAGTCTTTCCCATGAATTTTTTAAAGCTTTAACATTGAAAGACATAATGTGATATATAATGATGTTAAGATATTTAGTTTAAAAGATATTTCAGAAACATAATCAAGTTCAAAAACAAGAATAATAATAGTAACTCGATTGAAGCTCAATTTTTTGAAGATGATATCTTAGCTAAACAGATCGAAGAGCAATTAAGAAATGTAATTAAATCATCAGATTCAAGTCTGTGACATCCTTGATCTTGCTACGGACGAACTAAACAATCATTTAAGTGCAATCAGTGCTAGAAAGTATAAAAAAATATTTAATGACTTAAAGCAGCGATATAAAACTAGCAGCTGGAAGACTAAACTATAAAAGTTTCCCTAAGCAGATGCAGACAGTAAAGGAAAAAGTCCGTTCATTCCCAATGCCACTTCCACAAAGACACCTTCAAGGGGAATCACAATAGAGTGACAAACCCACAGAAATATTATGTTTATTAACCGAGTTCAAAAAAAGAAGGCGGTTCTCAGTTCGTCCATATTTTTTATGTGTTACTTCATAAATTTTTACTGGGTGTCCGATTTTGGTAAGTAATTCTTTTTATATTCAAAAGCTAGTGCTTGTCGTGTGGTCCCATTAAAATTTCAGCGAGATATGAGTAGCAGTTTCTGAGTTATCCCTAATTTTGAAGTCGGTTATTTTTTGTCAAGAATTGTTCAGTCACAATCTATTAGAATTTCAATTTATAGCTATGCAGTTTACACTCGTAGGTATGTGTTTGTATTGTGCGAAGTGAGAGAGACGTACATCACTCGTTCTCGCTTACGCCCGCTGAGCTTAGCGTATGCGTTCTAGCATTTCATCTCTTTCTTTTCTTTTCACAAACATCTATACAAAATATACGCGGCTACTAGTATATTCCCTGTGGCCTAAGGTGGTAAGGCCCGGTTTTCGGACCGGAGATTGTGGGTTCAAATCCCACCAGGATGTTATGCAATTGCTTTTGCTAATGTTTTTTAATGTTTTTATCAAGAAAAATATGATCGAAAACGTCTTGTTGATTAGCAGTTAAATAACATAATTAGATATTATTATGATTAATGTTTCTTTGACATTAGGTAGATTACTTTTGATAATTTCGTATTGTTGCGGGCAAGAGTTACCAAGAAAAATATGTACCTAATTTGGAAAAATTTATTCCCCGACACACCTGGCGTTTTCATTTTGGTAGTTCTATTGGGAATTAACGAAAAATTCCTGGAAATGGCAAACACAAAGATGGTGCATCCGTGCGCGTGATTTAGAATTCTTGTACCGTCTGTATGCGTCACGGGTGCTGAGGAGGCAGCACGAATGAACTCGTAGTTCGGGGTGACGGCGGGTATGGGAGGCAGTCGAGCTGTGGTCTTCCACGGTGAACTGAAGATGCCACGCGTTACAGCCGGACTCATGTTCTTCATGGCATATCTGGAACGTACCAAGTTGTTTAGAAGAACGCGGATCCAATATAAATGCGCGCTATACTCGTAACATTCCTGAGAGATACACAGAAGTAGGTCAAGTGCCTTTTAAGTTTTAATTGTTTGCCTTACCTTACCAATTTAAGCATTAATACTCCAACTCGAGATCACTAACAGTTACTTAAATCGCTCCTTAGTACAGAATTTGTGTGGTGATTCTTTTCTGAGGAGCAATTTAAGTAACCGTTAGTGACTTGAGTTGGGTCGTAAGAGTATTAAGATACAGTTCGTAGGCATATCACTTTTTCGCTTTCGCTTTTAATTATGATGTCCCAAAAATATTATTGGAAAACAGTAACGGAAAAGACAAAGATATTTTGCAAACTTTACAACGTTACATCCTATAGATATTCTTCAACAATCAACAATATTAATAATACATTTTATTTTTGGATACAGATATCTATCGGCTGCAAATTGCAATATGCACTTACTTAACATCAGATAGTACCTATCTATGCACGCTTGCTTGTTATTTCTAGTTACCTATTTTTTTACAACGTTAGAGATTTTGGATAAATATCGAATTTTCCTTTTATTCTAGTTTGAACCTCTAAATAAGTATGCACATGGTGCATGGTGTAGATTTTAAGATATACCTGTGTGGTAGATTTCTGTAAATAACATAAGGTGATCTGTGTGACGCGGCTTGGAAGTACCGCGGCGGAGCCCAAGGCCTGGTCAGCATGAGGCCTGGCCTCAAAGGCGTGGGTCCTCTGATCCGGTTTAAAGTTGCCATACGATTGATATACGCTGCATGGGTCAGCGACCATAATGTCATGTATAAAAGTTTTATCTGCAAAGAAAGACAACAACCATAAAATTGGCTCAGTGGAAGGCTTAGGCTAGGACTTGGCAAGGCTTAGACCTAAAGCACCATGCATATTACCCCTTGCGTTCCTTAGTACATTATATCTATAGATTCTTATAATTGTCTCAGTGCAAGTCTGACTCGGTAAAGTTCTATATTACCGCTTTTTAAGGACAGACTGTATTCCTAAAAGGCAGCGCTGTCGGAAAAGGCTGTGGCGATAAAATACGATTTTCACCACAACCGGTTCCCTTGGATACCGGAGCGTTAATACGTTGTATTGAGATCTTACGCTTTTTCTTTGTAAAATTATTTACAGTAGCGTCATGGTTATATGAGTGAGTATTTTTTATCTTAACAGCATAGTAGGAAGAACTACAAACGATTCTATTACCTGTGAAGTATATAGGTAAACGCGACAAAATTTTGATATTAATAATCGCCAAACAAAAAGAATGTATCAATTAATTACCTAAAAATGCTAAGTTGTATTCATAGATGGCGCGAGGAATAAGATAGAAGATTCGTTTTATTGCTAGATAGATGGCGCTAGCTGCTCATTTTACTCTTCATATTATGTTAAGAGATGGCGTTAGTTACCACTGTTTTCTTTTTCTTATGTTTGTGGTTATCTTTTAAAAAGTGCTAAGTTTTATTCATAGATGGCGCGAGGAACAAGGTAGAAGATTCGATTTATTGCTTTTTCATCTCATTATCTTTAAACCAAAATTTTGGAAAGTTTCACTTCTACCATGTGTGAATTGCACACATTTTAATTTTATACCTACTTACCTGTATAAAATACAGATGATACAGTGGGTGCTATAATCACTATTTAACTATTTGACGACCCGTGTGGCGCAATGGTTACCACGCCGGATCGCCGCGCCAAGGGTCCTGGGTTCGATTCCCAGCGAGGCAGAAATTTGAATGATGAGTTTGAATTTCTGTTCTCGGTCTGGGTGTGTGTCCTTGTCTTGTGTGTTGTCCATGGCACCCACGACACAGGGAATCCTAGTGTGGGGCTATGAGTGTGAAGCGTTATTTATTTATTTATAAATTTATTTATGTAACTAAGTAATTAAAACTGTAACGATAAAAGTATATTGGTAATCACGTAACAATTGATTATTATACTTAACCATTCGTTTTTTTTTAACTTGATATACGTCGACCTGGGTACCTACATAAGGCTTCTGACACCATTGACCACCACTTCTCTCATAGCTATTTACAAAAACTTTATTCTACATTATTATCTTATGATTGTGATTGTGATACTCGTACAAAATTTCACTGTAAAGACAGTTTACATCAAGAAATAAGTAGCAATTTTTCAGGTGTCTCTCAATTAGGCTGTCGGAGTCCGTGCGTACATTTCACTTTTGCTAATTGTTTAGAATTCTGGAGTGTAATTATGCTGATCATGCGACTTGATGGAGTGAACGCCCTCGACACGGACGGGTGGCTGCGAAACTGAGAGCTGAGTGGTGTATGCTGTGTGGTCAGTTGAGTGGTAAAATGATGGTATGGTAGGTACAATTTATATTATCGTAGATTATACGTTTTAATATTAACGGATGAGTATATGCATGGATGCATGGAAAGCATTAACATTAAATAAACAAGTGAATAGTTTAAAAACTAAATAGGTACACGCCTTTATAGCATCAATGAACTAAAGATAATACTTGTGCCTGTGCTGTTGACAGTTACAGTTTCTCTGGAGCCAAACCTAAATGTAGCATCAGCAAGGCTATTCTGTTTTGTAACTCGACAGCGGTGTTTTGTATTCGCGATAAGTTTCAAAATTGAAGTTTGAGTCCGAGATCTTGATATGTCATTCTCTAATCATCTAGTACGCACTTGCGAAGTGAAGTGAGTCTCGAAGTCGAACGTCAAACGACTAAAAAATATGACAAATAAATATGTCATTGTCTAATCATCTAATAAGCACTTGCGAAGTGAAGTGACTCTCGAACTCTAACTTCAACTTTGAAACTCATCGCGGTCCTTGCAGGTCAAACTTATCACAAAAAATCATTGTCATTAAAACCAGTCATATGTTAAGGAAAAAGGTTTAATTAAACTTGAAAGATTTGATTCGCTCGGGTAAGCTAAATAAAAGCGTTTAAAAAGCTGTTTGGTGAATTTCGAGAGTGGTTATCTAGGTTTAATATAATTCCGTTACAACTGGCATAAAAGCAATTACCATTATTATTAGGTAATAATCTATAATAGATTAATAGTCTTTGGGAGTACAACTTTCCACTTCTCCCGAGAATACCATGGTAAGACAAATGAGTAGGATTTTTGCTAAAGCGACAGCAATTGGAGTAAACAAAATTTTTTAAAATGTTGGATAACGTCACGTCAGTCCAAAGGAATAATTTATATTAAATAAGTTAATTATGATATCGAATCTATATTGCATTGGAGTCTTCCCTATTGATATTTAGTAACTTTAACAAAGGAATCAAAGTAATAAAGGGGAGCAATTCCCCAACCGCAGTCCTACTTAATAATAAATGATAAAAAAAATATCACGCTGAACTGGTTGGCCATTTAGGTGACCAGGTTAAATGTAACAATTTTAATGCCTTTTATCCGTGAACAGTTGATGCATAAAACTGCAACTGCAAACTCAGAAATATAAGCTTATGTAACATTCGTTAAGCAAGTTCCGGTAAATGTTAAAAGTATAAAAAGTAAGTTTTTATATCTATCTTTTGTTACAGAAGAATTATTGCAAGTATCACGGTTAATGCTATTGAACTTATTGCAACAGATGCATTCATTACTTTGTCCTCGGTATCACGTAACTATGGAATCCGGTAAACTTCATAAATTCATAAAGATGACAAAAACTCAAGATACACGTCATGTTGTAAGCGAGCGCGCGCGCACGCGATTCATTTCATTAGCGTACGACACTATCTTATTGTTTTTGTGACAACAAAGTTTAATTTAATTACTTTTAAATACATTATCTATTTTTTTATTCACAACAAATTATCTAATATGTATTATATTGTCGTGATTTCTCCGCTCCAGTGATAATCCGATTGTATTTTTTGCGTGAGTGGTAATAGCGACTTCAAACTTAAATGTTAGGTACATTGATAATAATTTTAAGAATAACAATAGATAGTTCGAGTCCTGGGCGAGGCAAACACTCATGTTTAACTGTCATAGAAGTAGATAATAAGATTTTTTTAATCACAATGAATGGACACAAACAATTAACAAGAATTTCGTGTATTTTTAATAATAATGAACACATTTTTTTTTTAATTTTGTCTTTTTGAAGCCTTCGGAAGGCGCCACATTTGGGGAGAGGAGAAAAAAATTTTTCGAGCAAAAAAGCTCGATTTTGATTTCCTTATGTGGGCGCCACAATATTCTTGCATAAGGCGTCAGTGGCTCTAATGCCCGCAGTGTCTATACCTAACAATTATCTTGCCTCTGCCGATTGTTCTACAGATAATTCAGTTATAAAGATGAAGTAAACTGTAAAATAATATCTATTTCTGTTGTTATTTTATTCACAAGTATCGTCACGTCAATAATTACCTGCTGTCATGTTTGTTACTATTATAAATCGATATTTTACAATTAAAATCAGCTCTCAGCTTATTAACTAATCCTTAAACAACTAAACTAGATGATTATGTTTGTCTCATTATTTAAGAACTTTTTAATGTCCCAGAAAACATTGCTAGCAAGCATTACCTACTTCCTTCATCAAAATCTGCACTGCACAATAATAGACAATAGAATGTTGCTATCACAGTTATTTTCGACCGTTCTTTTATTTTTAGCTAGAGCTAGCAAATATATGAGATTTATCTGCATTGAATAGCTTAGAGAACAATTACACTAAATAATAACCCATGGAGCTTCGTGCAACAAATAAAGCATAACGCTAACGGTCTCCACAGTCTGATTGCAGCACTGGCTGAGAAAACTGCTCGTGGTCACGGACAATCATGTATTATCGTTATAATCAGCTCAGCACAGGAGATAAAGCCACATCTTTCACACCCTTCCAAAGTCAAAGTAAAAATATTTTATTCATAATAGGTATCACTGATACACTTATGCACGTCATTTTTTTGGCTTTTCGGAAAGGTGCTTTGTAATGGAGGAAAAGAAAAGCCTAAAGAAACTCCTCAGCACATCTTTTAAAAAAATATTTAAAAAAAAGATAATAATACAAAAGTATTTACTATTCTGAGCGGAAATAATTGCAGATCTGGTCATTTCCATGCATCTTTGTCATTTAAATACTCGTCTACACTATAATATCTCTTGGCTAACTATTGTGTTTTTACACGTTTTTTGAAAGATTCTATTAATTTTGGGATTTTATTATAGAAATGTACACCAAGCCCTATGAAAGATCGCTGCGTTTAGGCGGAACGAACGCGTAACTAATTGATGCATTCTTTTTACAATGATAACTGAATCTTTAAAGCATATCCATCATAGGGTTGCCATCCATCCAGGTTTCTTCGGATTTTTCATAGTTCAGGGGAGTTCGGGGGGCGTTTTATTGCGGCTTTTCGTGCTCTTGAAATTGTGGAAGTGCTCAAGAAAATTTTGCTACTAGCACGCGGTTATCCATCCCACTACCAACCGCGTCCGTTCATAAGCATAGAATTAGTTACCTGTTATATTTTAGAAATACTTTTAAAATATAAAATAACTAATATTTCAAATATAGAATCCAAACCAATTCCAATATCATCACAAATGAGTCATAATTTATTGCAGTGTATTTAAGGCAGATGCCACCAGCATAGACTGCACTGGATGTGAAACCTGGATGGACCGGTTCAATGGACATTTCTCCGTTACTTCACTCATATGCTACTGATTTGCGTCTTTAGTGGTTAGATAAACTGACCGTTCGATGTTTTCTATCATAGTCATTATAACACGAACATGCGAATTAGTGTACAATTAGATGTATGAGTAATATGTAGTGGTTGTAATGAGTGAGCTAAGTATTACCTATGTTTCTAGTTTCACATTTGAGGTAGATGGTAATTATGAAAGATAGCTTGAGCGTCAAATTGATTTATTTAGTTGTTTATTAATAGGACATCAAACACAATTATAACACTTTAATTAATTTTACTTTTTCTTTTAAGTATTTATTTTTATTTTATATACTTAGTGTAAATATTATGTTGTTAAATATATTTCTAATAACAATAAAAAAAGAATCATGTACTAAAAACAATTATGTAGATTTATTGATACTATTAATTATAACACTAGTACAATGAAATTAATACTTTTGCTAAAGAGTCTATTACCCACATTTATTGACCCAAAGTATGGGCATATTTTAAGGTTTTGTATAATACATTTAATGAAATAAAAAAGAATCACTCGGATTAGAAACAAATGGGTGTAGTTACAAATCCTCCCCTCCCTCTGCTGGCTAAACGGTTGGAGTTGGAAAAGTGAAAAATTGACAAAAATAGATAAATATGGATGAATTTACTAGAAAAATTATCAAGGCTATGTTAGCATAAGTAGTTAATGAGTAATGGTCGATAAACTTACTACTTTGGCAATGTAGATTGCGCGTAGCTTGACACGTACTTGCCCGGTTTTTATTTAAGTCTGTTAAAAAAGAATTCCTACAGGATCTATCGTTATTGTGTTTGTATAAGTTTGCACAACCAATGTATCATATTCATAACTAGGCATCTATTTTTTAAAATTACACAATGACAAAAATTATATCGATTGCTACGACACTCACCTGTACTTAGGTACAGGTTACAGGTATGTTACCGAGCAGTTAAAGTATTATAGAAACTAGTTTTGGAATGCCCACACCCGCAGGTCGGCAGAATGTTGTCTGGAAATAGAAAAGTTAGAAAACAGCTCGTAGCATTGAACTTGCCGAACTCAATTAACTTAAAGACAGAAAAACGGACGAGCAACATACTAACACCGTCGTCAAGCTGCTACATAATAATTACTTTTTGTCTTTGACCAATGATATTATAACTAAAGATACGTTATGCCCTTAGAAATCAACCAAAAAATCTGTTCCGATCGAGCTTCAACACACACACGTTTATCTTTTGTTTCATTAAACCGATCACACATTGATAAATTATGTAAAAGGGATGGCACTACTAAAACCATAATAATAGTGAAAAAGACAGCTAGTGTTTGTTTGTCGCTCGAGGTCGCTCGCGTCACAGCGCGTCACGAGATCTATGACCAAATGGCACACATTTGCACACTTAGCACACTAACAAATTCAGTACGGAACAGTCAGTAAAAGTTAAAAGAAATATTCGATATTAGTACCAATATTTAACATAACGTTTTATGTACTTACCTATGGTATGTAATCCATCATTTTTATTAAATTTGGAGATATGATTTTTTCGAAATCTCAAAACAACTCGGCATTTTGGTGAAACTATAGACGGCCCAAAGACGGCCTCACTCACGGCAGCTATCAACTGTATGAATTGAAATCGCTATACTTATGCACATTCGACTGGCGTACTTCTAGCGCCGTGTTGGCATGTCTTGTATATAATGTCATTGTCTTTGACAGTAACTTTTTTTGCTGTACATTTCACACTTACCGACGTGTTGGCCAGTTAAATAAAAAAACATCCAAAACCCACAGATATCAAAATTAAAGTCCCAAGTATCGTTAGTCAATAGAACAACTATTACCTAGTCATTACAACAATGTTTTATTTAAATTTTTATTTATTATAACTATATTATGAATATTTATGCACAGTAAAATTCAAATAATATTATTATTATGTAAGTTAGCAAACGTATTGTAAATTTTAACAAATAACTAGTTAGTTATATGTTTTATTGAACTTATCGGTAATCGATTCTGTAGAGGCTAATTTACTTTCAGTTTTATTATAAGTAGTTAACTACTTACTTACATAAGATTGTATCTATAATTCTAACTCCTTTACAGATCATAATTCAATTCAACTAATTAAATATAAGCCTATATAATTTAAAAAAAATATTTGGGCATTGTGAACCACCTATATTATTAGATACATACCTTCATTTTGAGCTAATCACCAAATAAACTGAGTGTCACAGAGCGTCAGGAATTTAATCACAATAAACACTTTTTCACCTACGTATATTTATCACTATAAATAATAACTATATCTGTCTCCTACATGAATAAAAAAATTGATATATATTGCAAGTATTGCAACATCGATAGCCTCGGCGGCGTGGAGTGATGTGAGAAGTGAAATAGGTCATCATTTACCTTATAACAACCCCCACTTGCAATACGTTCTACGCCAGCCACTACGGAGCCTACGCTTAATATTTATTTACCAAATAAGTGTATAATAATAACAGTCAAGTATATTCCATTTTTAACATTAAGTATATAATGGTAAACAATCTTGCTATTGCTTTTTAATAAAATAATAATATAAATACCTTTTAAAAATATTAATAGTTAACAGATATTAGTTTTGGCATTAAGTTATATTATTATTTGTTTTTAAAATGTTTTCATTTTGTGACTGGCTTAGTTTTAAATTCAAATTTCGATAAAACGACGAAGTACCTAAGATTGTTTACAAAATAGGAGTTAAGAGTTAGGACTCATCTAAAAAAATGGCGATTATTTTTCTTGGGATCCTTATGTTAGGTTCCATAATGGGTAATTTTATTCCTCCAAATTTTTTTTTATAATACAGGGTATTTTGAAAATTCAAAGTTATTGAAAATATATTTTAACGATTTTTTGTTACGGTGGCCAAGACCCAGTTTTACTGATTTTTTAGCGATGCGTTTGTTGTTATGGATGCCCATGGACATGGTTGTAACACTTTTAGATCTCCAGATGGCATGGCTGCTTTACTTATCTAACTTATTTACTTTATACAGTTTTGAAAACATTAGGAATGTACTAGAATCCATGCACTATGACAGTTTTCCAAATTATATAATACTAGGAAATCGCCCTCGCTTCGCTTCGGGAAAAATAGTAAAAAAATAATATAATATAGCCTATGTCACCCGGGGATAGTGTAGCTTCCCAACAGTGAAAGAATTTTTCAAATCGGTTCGGTAGTTTCGGAGCCTATTTAATGCAAACAAACAATCAAATCTTTCCTCTTTATATTTATGGAGGCAAATTATTTAAAAAATAAATAAACCTAGATCATTGAAGTATTATTACTAGCTTATAGAACCGACACCGCGAACACCATGTATGTCCCAATGCATTGGCGTCACGTGGCTTCAATCTTCAATGGATTCGTTCGATTTTGAAAGAAGAACGGGGGCTCAATTTTGAAAATGGAACCTCCCGGGCGGGACACACTTTTTGTTCGAGATGTCTCTTCTATGACATTATACTTCAATGACCTAGATATGCATTATGGCATCGTCCATTGTCTACGAGAAAAGTCATACTTTTTAATTTCCTTCGATTTATCAACATACGGAACCCTATCTAATATCTTTACTTGCAATGTAAATGGTAATCCTTTTGAGCAGCCGAAAAATAAAGGAAAATATGTGAAGATTATGATTTTGTCTCCATGGTAAAGAGACAATGAGGCACTGACTTCTGCAGAGAAGTTCTGCAGAAAAGAGCGCAGGCTGTTTTCGTGTAAAATCGACATCAACACTTTTACTAGCGTCAAGTGACGGCTAGTGACCAAAAGGTTATTTTTATCAGTTTCCATACTTTTCCACGACAGTATTCAATAAGGATACCAAGGGCAAGGTTACCTACTGTAATTATTGAGTATACGTTAACAAATTGGTTCGATTTCATTATGCCTGACTCTGCGAAGCGGATACTAAAGAAAGGTTGAATGACAGTGCAGAGAAGTAAGTTTAGAGATTTTTCTCTAAAAAGCAATGCAGTCCGCGGCTCGTTGTATATTTCTGTATTACAGATCTATCAAGTTTGCAGTGACGTTGATATTGAGGAACCTAGAAGCACTAGATCTCCATCAAGACGTTGGAGTGGCCACATCACTAAGCAGAGTGTAGGTACGTGCAAGTGTGAGTGACCGTGCACGCAGGAGTACTAACTCACAAAGCATTTTCATAGAGAGTGCTTGATAACGATTGAAAACTCCCTTGGGAAGCAAAGGTAATCTGAATTCGTTTCCTTGGTGAATAATAAGGGTAGGTGACGTAAATTCCCAGAGAATCATAGCTTAAGTTTGTTTGTTTTGGTAATTAATGCATAATAATTAATGAGACAATAAATGGGTCAGCTGTGATCATAGTATCACAAGCAATTATTTTTTTTAAGATTATAAAGGTTCTTTTGCTTCAATTTAAACGTCCCTGTGACCTTAACAGTGTAAATACTGGTAGAATTAAATAGTTTAATAATAAATGAATTGCTGGCCAATGGTTTGAATTTCTTAGTGACACGAGATGAAAAAATAATATCATATATGAAAATTGTTTCAAGTTGAGTTCTCATAATGCGCGGAGCGAGTTGTTTGAACTGTAGACATTATATTGACATCATGAATTATGTCTAGTTAAATGAATCAAAATTCTCAAGATTTACGTTTGAAAATTTCGAACTACCTTATAGACTTGAAATATTTTTATTTGCTATCCTTGTTCTTTTCGCTATATTTTGCATAACTTTGATAAAGATAGGAACAGACTATGAAGCACAGTGACATTAAATGTGGCGCGATGCTTGAGCGCATTTATTAAGTGCTCTCAAATTTCGCAATGGTTACACAACACTTATTAAGGCCGATTTGGGCCGCTTCACATTTCAGGGGCGTCATGTATTTGTCGAGCACCTATAAACAGGATCATGATACTGAATGATACGAGATGGAGACTGGGACTCGAGAAAGAAAGTTGTAGTGAAGTTGGAGGTGTATCTGTGTATGGGTGACGCATATTGAACACATAATTATGATTCACTCAATGGATATGCATATCGGCTGGGAGAGCCGTGGCAATAGAGGGATTTACTTGAGTTTTTTTTCAGAACTTATGTTGTTACTTTTAATATTTGAAGTAGACGACTGTGGTACGTGGCTTGGGTTAATCTATTTTCAAGGCTACATTTGTTGTCAGTTAAAAATACAATTATGATCTACAAGAGTTGTATTTAGTGAAATGCAAGAAGATCTTCATTTGACTTATTATGCTAGTAAGATAATTTTTTTTATGAAACTTCCAATCACTTCAAATAAAATAGCTTTCACTCTATATATAAACCGTTAGACGGTAGTGTGAGAGACAGGAGTTGACATGTCTACAATTCAATTAGAGAAAAGAGGAGAACAATATGTGGACAGTACAAAGGGAGTTACAGATCCTAAATTGGGTACAGAAAAATATATCGATGAAAATAAGTAACTGAGGCTAACAGATTGATACCAAACTTTAACCCTGCCCTCACATAGCGGTGTGAGTATTTGATGGTGAAAGCGATGTACAGAAACGGGAAACACATGTTATACAACAAAGAAAATAAACGTTGGATATCAAATAATTTATTATTTTCAGATCTATATCGATGTTGCAATAAAATAATAATAATATAAAATTCCATTAAAATTGTCGGAAATGCTACACTATATATTTGAAACTCATACTAAAAGCATTCTTATGAAAGGGTATTACAACTTACGATGAATGATTATTTTAATGACAAGACTGCTTGGACATGAGTTTTAAAATATAGATTGTAAGTAGTTAATAAGTGCTATCTGTAACTGTGAGTAGGAAAAAAAACACCCCGGTAGTTTCTTGCTGCTTCTTCTCCCGGGCCCTTCTCACAGTAGGGCCTTGTTGAAGCATTGGCGTAGCTTGCATGACTTACAAAAAGTGTTTGTAAACCAAACCAATGAAAATAATTGAATTTTATACAATAAAGAAGGGATGTAGTGTCTATGCATAGAAGGCAGTCTGTGGCTAGCTGCGAGTGAGTGCAGACGTGCGCTATGCGTATTCATACTTCACCTATTACAGAGTAAAGCGTGTGTATTATTGACCCTCCGAACACTACACTACTTACTTTACTTCTACATTCAATTTGTCGCACTCGAATTAGTAGGGGAGACTTACGGCTGACTGTAATTTTTACTATTATTTTATTTTGACTTTTTTTTGATTGACAACCGGAAATGGAAATTTGACATCATTACATTTGTCATACCAACATTTATAACGAAATTCTGTCTTTAATATTGGCCAGAAGTCTCCCTATATCTTGCTTGATACAAGCTATGTATCGAAGTGAGTGCCCGAATGAAAATGGACATTGTTGACATCATTGTTATTATAGTCAATTCATCACTTATTAATAAAATTATTTTACGCTGGGTAATACGGGCAAAGGTATTAATTTTAAAATATGTACGTAAAAAAATAATTGAATCGCTTCGGTATAACTGACGTTTTAAGACGCTAACAAAAATGAAAAATAATTTTTGGGCATTGTTCTTTTACGATTTATCAGGATAGCGAAATATTCGAAATTCCTTCGGATAACGTACGGACAATGTAGGTACTTAGTTTACAACACAACACACGATTAAAATTTCAACTATATCTACATATTTTTAATCTGCAAGAGAAACGTTTAAAAAACCGGATAGTTAAATGACATAACGCTGGGTGATTGATCCCGCCATTAGTGGCCATTGGTTCCTGGTTCCATTGCGCTCGCTTTCCACTGTGCAATCACCGGCCAGTGACATTATAACACGGGCTAATGATACATCGAGGCCGGCCGATTGTATGGACATATTGATCGGTGGGAGTGGACCCTTCAGAGTTGGACCAGGAACTAAATTAGGTACCAAGTACCAACGGTTTCATGTCGATAAATACCTAGGTTTTAAAGTTATATCATCGCGGAAGCTGAATATTTTGAAACGGGTACTCAGGATTTTTGTATATGGTATAAATTTTGTATTTTATATGTATGTATAAGTATTTTTTACACAGATAAGTCAATGCTTGACCACTATCCCACATGATGGTAAGTGGAGATGTGGTCCAAGGTGGTGAGCACATTACTTAGTAAAAGCCTATTCACTCTTCTTGAAATACGCAGGCGGGAACGCCGACGCAGACACGTACATATTTACTTTTTCAACGCATGTATTTTATAAGTATATAGTATAAATTATAATATCAGAAATTGTGAGTAGGTGCCTAAGTTTTAGTGGGAATTTTTTTATACAACTAGCAAACCGCCACGCTTCGTGTTGAGAAAAGCGGCCTAGAAATAATATAAATTTTCACATACATTTGTCTTTTTTCTTTTTCTTCCAAAATTTAGAATAACTGAGAAGTACGTATTTTAAATTTTAATTATGTAAGCAAAGAAAATTTGTTGTAAATTTTGCGAAGGTTACAAATTTACATTTATTTAACATCGTAATACCTACTTACACATATAACTGTCAATTGAGCTTCTCTACCACTATTATTGTAAAGTTCACGAACACTGTTAACATGTTAACGTTTCTAACTTCATGACATTGTATACTCGATTATTACATACGAGTATCCGCACCGAACTCATATCGCACCCTCAGTGTAAAAATAATAGTCGTCTTACGTTGAATTTTAGTTATTAACATGATTGGAAAGAGGGACAAAAGTTGCATAATATGCTCAATTTTTTTCAAATTTTTATCTAAATTAATCTTGACGGTTTTGTGGAAGAAATCGTAATGTAAATTCCTTAGACTACTTACTGATATTTTAACAGTTTTTTTGCTCTCCTGTAAAATTGCAATTTTCATGTTATGCCTTCAATGAGCGTTCGAATTAATGCGGCCGCATATGTCATCCGCATCGGTCTCTCATGATTTCATACAAATGCGGCGCGTTCGGCGCGTACGGTGCGGACATAATGTGCGTTCAGCATTAATGTCATCGTTCTTGCGATGCGTCGCGGCGTCGTCATGCCGCAGTATTATATCCTCACCGTACTACCATCCATAAAATAATACTGGAAGACTCAACTGGGTGGTACAGGCAGAGCACATAAACTATTGAAGGGTTCTGCTTTTGTTGTGCGGTGATCAGCAGAATAGTTTGGATTTCGTGTTATCATTAACTTTCGAATAGCAAGGATAGACAAACGAATTGTTGCAGTGGTTTGGTTTTATGATAATGTTTAAAAGACTTAGGTACATGTGTATGTTAAGAGAATAAGCTATAAATTTACTATCAGGCGCTCTTATCGTTTCGTTGAATACCTAATAAAATTATACCTAAATACAATATGATTAGTATTTATATTCATGTACCTAATTCTCTAAAATTGCAAACATGTACCTATTATAGTAGGCAATTACAATTTATAAAAAAAATTAAGCATACCTACCTACCTAAATTCAATAATAACATGATTTTGCATCGTAATAACTTAAGATTCACCCACTTCAAGGCGCTTTCCTGTAATAAAATTTTGAAAACTTTTAATGCTATCATCTGTGATTAAAAACTAAAAAAAAGAGTTACTAGTGATTTAAATTGTTCTGATGCAATGACGAATGAAAACAAAATAATTAATTTTGCAGGCAGTAGTGCCAAGCACCATAACTCTATGTAAAGTTGTATACAGAAAAATATTTTTTATCACTTTAAAAACATAATATTGATTAAACGGAAATTGGTTATGGCATTAAATAATTAATATTTATCGGTAAATTCATTTTATTAAGTGTCTGCCTAATTATTAAATAACAAATTACGATAAAAAGACTATAATCGTATCCATAATTTGACGGACCATTAGACAAATAGGTACAGTGTTGCTATATACATATATTGCAGAAAATTAATGGTGAGGGGTAAGTGAGATATTTCAGTGTCGACACTTGATTCATCTATAAGGATTCAACTATAATTTTTTTCACCAAATTAGATTCGTCTAAAAAACTTGACTATAAAAGACTCAGAATTTTCACACAAATGTGACGTTGAGCGTGTGAACCATCGACACGCGTGAAAAATACTAGATAGATACACTGCAGGCCCCCAATTCTCATTTTGTAGAGATACATCTCTAACAGAGATATCTCTAAAAAACATGGCGGATCTCTAATGAAACCTAATTTCCTTATTCTCGGGATGTCACATTAGAGATATCTCTAAGCCTTTTCGTGCGACATGCAACGTATGGTCCGGAGCGTTCGAGATTGAAATGTCACGCGTTTTGACCAATCACGGCGTTGTAAAGCGTTCGGGATTGAAATGTTTGACCAATCACAGCGTCGTAAAGCGTCCTTTAGAGATATCTCTGAGCCTTTTCGTGCGACATGCAACGTATGGTCCGGAGCGTTCGAGATTGAAATGTCACGCGTTTTGACCAATCACGGCGTTGTAAAGCGTTCGGGATTGAAATGTTTGACCAATCACAACGTCGTAAAGCGTTTATTTTATATGTCTAACGGTAATGTCGAAAGATAAAATCTCGAATGTGCTCCAGAATAACTTTTTTGGATATATTCGAGATTTTGCCGACATGTCTCGTCGAGATTTAAAGATTAGTGATATGTCTAACTTCGAGATTATCTCTACAAAATGAGAATTGGGGGCCAGGTGATTAGCAGTAGCATAGTAGGGTAGTTGATAGCTAACTACAATGACCAGTCGGATTAGGGTTGTACGGTAATATTGTTTTGCTATGACCAAAGACTTGCTATGACATAACTGTATATAATATACAAAAAATGTTTGTACAGATGTCCTTTATAAACTTTAAAACTACCCTATATGCCCCAAAATGGTTTAATTTGAAAGGCAATAATGCGACACTGGTTTGAGACCACTAAAACAATGCATTGGGCACATTTTCCACTTGTTCCATTCATTTTCTTTTGCGTAGTAACACAGGCCGGGTATCCACTAGTTTTATGTTATAATTCACGTGACAGGACATGCCACATCCCAGCCAAATTTTCATGCAGAGTTATTTCGTTCGATCAGTTTCGATACCAAAACAGATGGAACATTTAGGTTCTTACAATTATTTGAGTATGATAAATAAATAAAAAACTCATATTTAATATGTATTTATAATTTATTTACAAATGTATTTTTACCTACTTAAATATAAATTAATTGGTCGAGCGCTATTATGTACAATGAATGAAGCACCAATTTGCATTAGGTATGTTTCTACTCGTATATGAGATTACGAAGAACCCATGATTTTATAATACGTTACTTAACTACACTTTAAATGTTATTAGCTTTTACATTACAAATTATTCGACAGCATCTCTTTATAATGATACATACACAAATCGGTTGTAATTCGGATAACAGACAAATATTTACATTATACGATATTATTTTAAATACTGTACATTTTTGTTAAATTAAGTTAAAAGTTATCTATAAATAACATGTCTGATACTTTGTAGTGATAAGCGTCTTATCATTCGTTAACAATTTTTTTTTCAATTTTAGAATTATTTTCGAAATTTAACATTAGACTTTTGTTTCACGTAAATATTTACATTAAAATAAAGTATAATTTTTACACCCAAATTACCTTTTTTAAACGTTTTCAATTCATCAAGTCACTCGTTAGTTCACTCTCGTTTTAACATTATGTTGCTTATTTTATTATCACGTAGCATTTTGCGTATTATACGTTGAAGTTCTGCAGATGCTCCGAGCCCAGCAGCGTGCCGTATGAAACATCTGAAATTAATCAATAGGAACAATTAGCGCTTGTTAATATTGTAATGGTAACAGTGCCGGATTAACCACGTAGGAAGAGCAGCAATTGCTACGGGCCCCGCACGAAAGGGGGCACCGCATATTTAAACCCAGTCATCTCTGCCTGAGCGTAATTTAATGAGTGAAACTTATTAAGATGTCCCCTGTAGGCAAATAAACGTATTGAGTATTGAATTATCTTTTTACCACATTATACTTAAGAACCCAAAGTAGATCAAGGGCCTTTTGAAAGAATTTACTACGGGCCCCGCGCTTGCTTAATCCGGCACTGCATGGTAATGTCCAGTATGGTCTACTAAAGACCTTACTGCTATTCAGAATATTATCTAAATATGACATTCGTGACAATACATGGCAGATATCATTCGGTGTAAGGCAATAATTTGCTGAAGTTTCTCAAAGCTGAATTATCATCTTCAACTCATATTAGCAAGTTCTCCAGTCCAAGAAGACAAAAACCAGTTAAGAAGTAGCTGTGTTAAAGCTTGCTTGTCATGTCCTTGTGTCATGTTTAATTGGTCTCATTTTACAATTTTCTCCAGGCTTATTCCCTAATATGACTTTGTTATAGGTCATTTTTATATTAGTCACAACTTTTCCAGGGTGCATTGTTTACTTGGGTGTCAATCCTCTAAAGAAGAGGGTGTGCATGTAAAATATTGTCCAAAATTTGATAACTACTTAAAATAGAAATGATTTTTACATAAATATTTGTACACAAGAAAATTATATTCGTGCTATGAAAATAGAAAAGATCTGGTGCTGGGAATTAAAGACATGTGAAATGAAATAAAAGAAGAGAAGGTGACTTATGAGAGTTATCTGAAAAAACACAATAAATTATACAATGAGTTAATGTTATATTTACATACATTTTTGTCGCCTTTTTGGTCACAGGTAAAGTCAAAAGTCGAAAGTCTTCCACATACCTCCAGTCAGTCTAGTCAGTCTATTCAAACTTGTACAATCTTGTTGCCTCGAAGGATGAACCTCGTTTCTTTTTTTCTTCTAGTATTTTCAGTTTGTGTTGTATTCTTTGGTTTTTCTGTAGTTGTAGTTGTAGTCGTGGATGTTGTTGTGCTTGAAGTTGTCGACGTTGTCGTTAACGGGTCGGGAAGGAGCTCACCAGGTAGGACCCCGATCTCATTATCAATAACTACAGGAGTTCCCAACAGGGGAAGCTGGCCTTTTTTAAGCATCTCACTAAACTGAGGATTAAATTGTGGCAAAACCTCAGATGATCTCTGATTTTCGTTCATATATTTCGCCAATTTGTTCAAATTGTTATTGATTTTCTGAATCTTAGCTGGCGTTAATCCTTCATGTTTATGGATGTGGTTGTGTTTATGGGTAGGTTGTACTATGGAATTTTTGGATGACGCATAATCGAAGGGCGGGTGAGGGTTTCTAGGGTCGAAATCGGGGTAAGTGTCAGGCATTGCCGGTTCTCCATAGGAGTTGACGGCAGGCCACGCCATCGGTTTGAATTCTGGGACCGGTTGGTTATGTGGGATGGGAGGTGGAGGCAATTGTATCGTGATATCTTCATGAGTACTGGGAGCAGCGGAGGAAAAGGCGTCCTTGATAGCCGAATATACAGTATGGAGGATGGAAGGTGGGGGTTCTAGCGGGGTGTATCCGTGCGAAGCTTGTTGCGTTTCACTCGGCGCAGCGTCGCCAAGTGGGGCGAGAAACACGACGCCGGCGTGAACTCCGCTCAGTTTACCTCGTCCTGTCTCAAAAAGCAAGTCAGTCAGCGATTACGTCAATTGTTTAAGTCTAAAGTTATGTCATGGCTCACTGGAGAACAACAGGTTTTTAGAAATGAGGTCGTGTGTGTTCCTCCTTTCTAATTTTATTTTGCCTGCTGCTCCGATATCAATCGCATAATTTTCTAAGCATCTCTTACTTTGTAATGTAATTTTGAATTTATTCTGATTCTGTACCTAATGTTATTTAACTGTGATTTGGTAATATCATATCGTGTTCCGTTGGCTCCTTATTACTTTTCGGCTAGTTACGTTGTGGATATTATATGCTTGGATGACTCGCAAAAGTGTGTTTTACTTCGAAATCAATTTGGTACGCCAATTTTAGGCTACCCGACCACCGCTGTTACTGTTAACAACTTCTGTCCAGTGTTCTCTTATTGTTAGGAAACCTGACAAGTTGCCGCTTAGTGCCCTGCCATTTTATTCGTAAAAATTTGATAATTTCATGACGTAGCTGTAATATTATAATTAAGCTGAAGAGCTATAAAGGTTACCTTCACTTCTACTTTTTGTTATTTTTTGTTATGTAACGTAATTTTCTAATGTAAACTTTTCTACAAGTTAACATGACCAATGACTTGCTACAACATACACAATAGCGGATGACATAACCGTTGCTGACCTATCGGTAGCGGACCTTTCACAAATCTTCCGCTCTGAAATTATTACGCCATGCGAACCGACCTAGAAGGCTATTAACATGAAGATTACTTTAATAGATGGTAACAATTTTGTGCAGTTGGCTGTAGTAATTCTTCTAGGTCCTAGTTTACTGCAGCCGTGTTTCAATTTGTTTAATCAGGTACAGTTAGCATCAAAAGTTAATGACCTCAATTTGAATGCCAATGAACAGTAGGTTTCCCTAATGATAAAACAATGCAGCACAACTTGTTGACAGAGCCCAATGTATTATTTCCATACCGAAAATAAAAAACGCAGTAGACTTTGAATTTTGTCCCAATATTAATTATCACCAATTGATTGAATTTCTGGGAAGTCTTAAGCTCATATATTTTATGTGTTGTGGTGATGATAAATGGAGAAAATAGTATAATAAAATAATTGAATGACCCGTCTCTGATAAATCTTATACGGAACCGTCCAACCGTAGTACTATAACATTTCATTCGGTAAAAGCCATGTTACGGTTACTTTTCAAAGAATTTGATTATTTAATGTAGAGTATTAATCAATGTAGAGATCCCTGTTAAAGTTATATGCTTTGTAACCTAGCCTTCATTAGGCGATGATAGAACATTCCCGTTTTGAAAGAATCAAATTTTTATTCTTACTGATTAATTAAAACAAGTCTGTGTTTTAAGTGGCATAGAGATAAACAATCAAATGCACTTGACCATGAAAGACCTTTTTGATGTCATGAAAGAGACTTCTTTGGCATTACCAAATTGCCAAAATCATTCTCTATCGAAATAAAATCAGTATAGTCAGTATAAATTACGAAACTTTTAGCGGGATCCATTCATTTTTTGAAACAATGTACCGTGTCGCCTGAATACGTAACGTCAACAAAAAAGGTAGGTTAGTGTTACAGTCATAAATATGTATCGGTGGCGAAAGTCTTTGACCCGTTGGGCATTTATATTGGGGTGTTATGTAACAGTGGAATACTGGCGAATATTGTTTACATAATAAAATGTAACGAAGCTTGGTTTCAATTTCTAACTTGTGCCTGCCTATATTCAATAAGGACGAATTGTATCATATTTGATACAAGCTCAACCTACAATATTTTTGTTTATGTTTATACCAAAGTAGACTGGTACCTATATTCCGTGCACTATAAGGAACAATTTTGAACAATACTAAGATTAGCGAATTTTTTGCTTGTTATGCTCGAACTTGACCGAATCTTTATTTTTAATTTGAACAGGGTCCGATTTAATCCAAAAAACGTGTGCAAAAATAAAGCACAAACGAAGCTTACAATGTTTAACGGAAAAAGCCTGCAATACTTGGATTAGTAGAGGCTTTTAACTAAGGCAATTAAGGGGAAATTTCGCTTGGATCTTTGACTAATAGTGACCTATGGTTTGGAACCATAACTGAGTCATTTTGAGCACGTAGAAGTATAGGGTGACATGCAGAACCCAAATGTCTAAAAGAGTTTACGCTTGGATCTTCGACTAATAGTGACCTATGGCGTGGAAACATAACTGAGTCATTTTGAGGACGTAGAAGTATAGGGTGACATGCAGTACCCAAATGTCTAAAAGAGTTTAGGGAAAAGCGACGAAGCTTGACAGGTTTGGATAATAAACATATTATTACAAAATATACGTACTAAGTCTGTTATGGGTAATATTATTTTGTATCATATATCAAGTAGTGACGCAAAGTTTAGGGGACAGTGTCGTCCTAATTTCCTGCATCATCTTAGTAAGAACACAAAGTTCTTACTAAGATGGAAGTAAACATTTTAATTGGTATTACAGCCTGTATATTTACTATAGAGATCAGCGAATAATCATTATTTCTGTGAATTACGCGTGCACACATTGCCTGAGGTCGTGCAACCGGATCGATAGCGCTGTGACGTAATGACTTTCACTCAAGGGTGGTGTTAAGTTGTTTTGCAGTCTGTACGTATAATAACTGGGGACGCCATATACTAAAGTGAATTATTAAATTATATCCTATTTATATGTATATACTTAATTGTATAGATATTCGGCAGTCTGTTTTTGGTCATGTAAAATTAAATGCCTTTTTTGCCCCAATGGGATACAAAATATTTGTCCATTGTAAACCGAGGCAAGGCGATGGTAGAATCAAAAAATTTATGTGTGTTGTATCGATGGCATACGAAGGGAGGACAGATGGCGCTTGCCAAAGTATGTAACATATGTACCTCCATGTTTATTATTGTGCTATAAATAACTAAGTGCCCAAAACCTCAAACATGAAAAAAATGTGTATATAGTGTAACTATAAAACCAAGTTAATATCTATTATAATCATATTTTAAACTCCGAACAACTATAGCTACCTAATCACATTCTATAACCACTATGTTTAAAGATTTGGAGAAAATAAGAAATAGTAAAGTATCACTGCCGATTTAATAAAATATTTGTCGAAATATTTCTAACGCAGAACAACAACAACAACTCAAAGGTTCGAATATGGTCGAATAACTACAACTACCAAGCATCTACCAAGTATCTTCAAAATAGCACGAGTGACTTGTCATTGCGTTCTGACAAAGAACTTGACGCAACCGTAAAATAACAGCAACAAGGTTATAATCTAATACATCCGTCGAAAAACCTATACATTATAACAGTTATTGCTAAGTCAACGTTACCAGTTATTTCGTCACACAAACGTCCATTTCCGTTTGAAAGGGAAAGCGCTCGTTCATGCAAATGAGGTTAGCCACATGTTTTTGGTGGTCGCAGCTATCCAGAACTAATGATATAGAACTCTAAGACTTGTTGAATTTTTTTCTAGAATGTTAACTATGTAATATTCTACTTATTATTTTTTTACAATCTTTATACTTTTCCAAAGATGCTTTAAAATAATAATTTTTACATGCATATTTTTAAACTATGTTATAAATTATATTTGACGGTTTAAAGTTTGTGTCAATTATGACGACATCGCATTAAAAATTTTACATTAAAAATATGTTACAATATTTTACTTTTACAATGCAAAATATCTTAATATCAAAATATTCAAGCATCTTCAACTTTCTGGACCTTTTAAGCGTACGACAGTACTAACATTAATTATTTTGATACGAATTCCATTACTAAAAGGTAATTCATATATAATAACCGTAATGGTGATCGTAGAACATCGAAGACCCAAGAAAGAAAATAATGTCGATCATTAAAGAAATGCTCATATCCTGTGTGTAAACTTCGACTAAACTAAGAAATAAAGGTGTAAAGGCACAATAACTTTTACATGTTGAAGAAAAACAAGATTATTTAAACACACAGGTACCTGGACTTATAAAATTGTCACAATTTTTATGAACAAGCAACTGAAGAAGTCCTTGTTTAACAAAACGAGAAAAAACATTAAAAATAAAACTCATGTCGTTTACAAAAATTAAAAGTAATCCAACACAGAGTAAAATTACGAGTATACAAAACAAAGAACATTCACAAAAAGCACAGATTGATAGAATGAACAGTGACGTGCTAGAGATAGCGAAAGAAGAACAAACTACGCAAGGGTGTTACGAATGGGAAGAGACCATTCATATACAAGAAGAATGAGATCGGTCGAACGTGAATATGTCGAACGTCTTACCACATGGAGTCAATTAGATCGAAATATCTGTAAACGAGATAGGGCGATGGCAACGGCATGGGCTCCGGTTTTTGGACCACATCGTCTACAACTGACGCCATCACAATCATCTCTGAAAAAAAGTTTAACGAAATTTGAATATACCTATTGTACAATAGGTACCTATTACCTATACCTATTGTACAGTACGTACGTACTGGCATCATGTGGTACCGATCATATGGTAGTTGTATAATTTGGAACAATTTTTTAAAAGCATAGATGTAATTAAAAAACGGTTTAAAAGAGATAAAATGTTCAAGCCCGAGATCATCAATAATTAAAAAAATTGGATATTTTTGGTGATTCCAATAAAATAGGAGTAGAGGAAAAATAATATTATTAGTTAAGTAAATTAATAAACACGAAATTTATCCTTAATAAATAACTTTAAATTATCTACTTGCTATACCATTATTTTATAGCTCCTTATATAATTACAAAATATAATAAAAATAAAATTCTTCGCACATACAAATTGCCTTTTGATTCTTTTGAGTGATAATATAATAGGTAGCAAAATTTTAAGATTTGCCAGTAATGTCAATAAATGTTGTATTGGAAATCACAAGTCACGGAGATTGTTAAAGTATTTAATTTATTATTTACTTAGTATCGAAATCCCTTCTCTAACTAATCCCTTCTCTGCGTTGCGTAAGCGGTATTAGATAGTATAAACCGTTATTACATCAGTAACGGTACATATGTTAATTTATAATTTGGAAGCAAGGCGAACTTTAACTATTTACATTTACACAACTAATATATGATTATAAATTACGTAATGAGTTACATTTACATTTAAATGTCATTTACGACAGACTTACCTATTAGTTGTTTTACTAATAATTGTTTACAAAAAATAACTGACTTCAAAATTAGGGATAAGGATGACTCAAAAACTACTCGTAAGCTCACTCTTTAAGTGGGACCACATGACAAGCACCAGCTTTCGATTAAAAAAGAATCATCAAAATCGGTTCACCCAGTCAGTTGAATGTTCTGAGGTAAAAAAATACCTCCTTTTTTTGAAGTTGGTTAAAAATATAGTATATCATGGCAGATATAGGTAATGAAGAATAAGTTTTGCCACTTACTTCGTGCGTCGGTAATGTTCTTGACAATATTTACCATCATGTGGCCGGATTTATTTTAAAGGGCAGGGGTTGTTTATATATTACTTTTATGGAATTTCGTCAAGAATATCATTATCTTTCAACAAAATTATATGCACAAAATGAATAATTACAATACGTATCAAAGCACAAACTTAATTAGGAAGAAACAAAACAAAGATATTTTTCATACAGAAGGTAAAAGTAAAAACTTCATGACTTTCCGCATAATTAAGAAATTAATATTATGTTGTGTATAATTTACCATAGAAATTTTAATAAAAAATTAGATCTTATTATAATAATTTACTTTCTAAATATGTAAATAGTCTTGAGTTATCTTATATTTTTTTATAACTACGCTTGTCTACCCGTTAGAATTGCTCAATGTAAGGTTGTTATAGCGAAAGGCACCTTTTTTCAACTATGAAAGTATGAAAAATTAATTTATCGTGACGGACAGGACCAGACGTAGAAGAGAAGTAATCAAATTTAAATTCGTTAATTCACACTAAGTGCCTTGAAAGGGTATTTGACCATGACTTGGAAATTAACTATCATCTCATCGAAGAAGAAAACCTGAATACAGCGGTAAGGCAGTATCTAATGACTTATGTTTGTCTTACAAGCGAACTTTTCGAATAACAATTTTGGTGCATGTGATTTCTCAATTCTTATGTCCTATGCATTGAAGTATAATGTCATAGAATAGACATCTCGAACAAAATGTATGTCCCGGAGGTTCGATTTTCCCTGGTTCTCCTTTCCAAATCGAACGAATCCATTGAAGATTAAAGCAACGTGGCTCCAATGCATTGGGACATACATGGTGTTCGCAGTGTCGGTTCTATACGCTAGTAATAATACTTCAATGGTCCTATGTCTATATGTATATATTTATGTGAATCCTAGACGAATGAGTACGAAACGATGTGTGTATGAAATATCACAAGAAAGGAACCTACGGAACACGAAATAAGTAAGTGAAAAAATTGTAAACAAATGCAAAGAGTATGCGGATACAGCTCACGCATGGTTCATGACTTCGGTGTACGAGTATAATTTATAGCCAGTATAACGCAACAGTAAAGGTTTGTAACGTTTGGTAACGGTAGCAGCAAGCAAATGGTTATTAAAACTGTTACACACGGTGAAGAATTGGACCAAATTTATTAGAATAATCGTACATTCTGTGATACGGTTACTCGCAAAATATTTTTACCTCGTAGTGCCATATAATCTAGGGATAAGTTAATAGATAAAACAATAATGTTGCGCATTTGCAAAAATATTATCTTGAGGATTACGGATTGAATAGAATACTGTAATAGAATATTTACTAGGTTACCTAAAAATACATGTAGGTATCGAAAATTATCGTAATCTTAATGTTTTGGCTTTCATTATACCTACATGAGGAAAGCCGTGTATACCGAGTGGAGTATTCTAAGTAGTGATAGTCCAACGCGAGCGGTTTGAACGGGGTCTCCCAAATTTCCCAAATCGCACTCATTTTGGAAATTATGCGCGTAGTAAAATTTTATTATCACAAGCTTCGACGAAGGAAAACCTCGTGAGGAAACCTTCAAATATGAGAGCTCTCTGTTTGTTGGCGTGTGAAGTTTGCCAACCCAAATTGGTTAGCCTTAGGGCCTGCGCTTATTGGCGGCACCTCATGTCTAGCCATAAATCGGTAAATTGGTAATTTGGTTTTTGTACCTGCGAAGAGCATCATTCAACCTTATCGTCATACTGCTAAGGTCTATTCTGTTCTTATTAAATTGCGTGCCGTCAATGAGCCTTAGTCCTTCTCAAGAGACTTGAGTTCGCAGTGGGACAGTTATGGGTGGTAAATGATTACATGGTAAAAAACTTCGAAGGTTTTAAACTTAACTCGTTGTAAACTAAATACTTACATTTTACTATCATACGGGCACTCACAATATATATTTGGTACGCATATTTCAACCCAGTTGAATGGATAGTGTTGATCGAAATATCGGCGTACAAGTTATATCGCACCCTCAGTGGAAAAATAGCATGAGTCGTCTTACGTTGAATTTTAGTTATTAATATGATTGAAAAGAGGAACAAAAGCTGGATATGCTCATTTCTTTTTTTCAAATTTTCATCATTAATCTTGACGGTTTTGTGCAAGAAATCGTAATGTAAATTCCTTACAGTACTTACTGATATTTTAACAGTTATTTTGCTCTCCTGTAAAATTTCAATTTTCATCCCATGCCTTTTTTCCACTGAGCTGCGATATATCGCGAGTACAGTGTGATAGTAAAATGAATTCGAAGTTTGTTTAATTAGAACAGTGTTCTTGTCTCACCGTCTAAATGCGCGGGATACTTGTGCCCATATCCGGTGGGCGCTGCAGGTGCTGAGTGAGTGTAGAGAGCGGGCGCAGTGGGGGCGCCGTACGCGCTGGGTGGGGCGGCGTACTCTACGTGTGATGTGGGCGGCGGGCCGTATACTGCTGTGGCTGGAAGTATTGTGGGTAGTGTGAGGTTTATAAGTTGCATGTCAGTCTAAGTCGATCGTGATGTAGTAGGTGTAGATCTTATTTCATTGACCAAGGGGGAGGACTATCATATGCAGCCCCTACCAAAATCATCTATGTTCACTATTCCACCAGTGATAACATTTTCATAAGGTCCATTTCATTTAAGCCCCATAAAAAACCGATCTGGTTATTATTATAAATGTGAATGTGAAATGTGTGAACTAATAAACAGATTTTAAAGAAATTTAGCATACGAGTAGACCGTGACCTAGAATAACATAGAGTCAAAGTCAAAGGTAATTTATTGTGGATCATAGATACAATCTATACTAATATTATAAAGCTGAAGACTTTGGTTGAACGCACTAATCTCAGGAACTACTAATTCGAACTAAAAATTATTTTTATGTTTGATAGTCCATTTACCGAGGAAGGCTGCTATATATCATATATTTATGTATATCATCATATATTTTAGTAGTTAGTTTTTTCTACAAATTAACGCGGGTGAAACCGCGAAGTACAGCTAGTATATAATAATAGTTGATAAATAGATACAATGCAGGTCGATATGTCCTACCTGTGATAGGTATATATATATGTAATATAAAATGTCAAAATAAAATTAAAATTAATATCAGTCAAGGATATGATAAGTACTTATTAATCTTATTATCTCGGTAGATGCGGGCAAAGGGAGTAATTAAATGATTAATGTTTGTTCTCGTGGGTGTACCTATTGCTTTGTCCATGCCATCCGCGACACAGAATCCTTGGATGGAAGTCTTCACATGGCTGCGTGTGGAAAGGATTTACACATTTCTAGTTTGTATCTATGAAATGATCTATATTTGTATGTTTATCTTAAGAATAAGTAATGAATGAAGAAACCAGCAGTGGCCCTCCAAGTGCTGATGGATGGAATGAATGAAGAAGAATCCTATGTCTATCCATAAAAGGATAGATAGGTTTTAAGGAAATTAACTAACAAACACACGGTTTGTCGATGGACTTCATGAATTTCATAATGAAGGTATGCTCGGTCAACATGAATAATACATCCGAATGGCAATAATAATTCAGTGTTATAATATTATTGTAGGCAATATAATTGTAATAAATAATATTTAACAGGTAATAATATAAAATTTAATGATGTTACTAATCACATAGGAGGTACCTAGTTGCAATTTGAAACTTAAGTTTTACTGTCTGTTATACGAAATTATGACTACCAAAGCACAGACTGAATAACTTTAATGACTTGACAGCTGTTTGGTATAGAGGATTTAACAATACCAAATATAAGTGCCTGTTGTAGCAACAATAACAATAGCAAATATAATTATTGTTTAGTCTATAGAAACAAAGCAACAAATTTTACAGTCTCGTTAACTTTGAAAAGTTGGTCAACTTTATTTAGTAAATGAGTGTGGTGACATCATTACATCTAAAGCTAATGTTTTATGATGATGTGTGATGTGGAAATGTTCCTTTGTTCTTTTCAAAGTTCCTTTAGGAAGTAAGCTCATCTATAGAATTGATTTAGGTTCTCGACAATCGTCCTTATTATAATTGTATAAGTAGACAGTCATGGAATAAAAATACTGATTTTTAACTACTGCATCAATGACACTCTTGTCTACACGTAATTTCCTATCCTGAATCAATTTAATGCCTTGAAGTTTACGCTACTACTGCTGCTAACATAATTTTAAATCTTCGCTTTTTAGTATGACTATAAGAGCGACGAAGAGGGTGATAATGCTATGAAACATGAACAATTTAATAAGAACTTAAAATCGATTTTATTTTACCTTATGGCCCTTTTTATATAATTAATAATAAAATATTATTCCAAAAATTTCATATGTGGCACCATCTTTCATGTTATACGGTTCGATTTTTCCAATCACCATTATTACTTAAAGTATTTCTACGCGGATTCTTAAATTTTCGTCGCCAAAATCGTGCATAATATCTGCAGCTTTATTAAAATTGTAATTACGGAATATTCTATTTGATATCATCTTTAGTCTATAACAAAAGTGATAGACACAAATATTGACAAAGGTCAAACAAAAACGATTTCACATTGCTGATCTTGGTTCAAAAATAATATACTTACAGGCAGGTTTATGGCTCAATGCTGCTGAGCTGACGATTTTCTTTCCGATGTTGCTGACAGTGTCACCCTTGGACGAGATCACCTTGCCAAGGGTAGCTGCTAGCGCTCCACCACCCTTGATGAGCTGACCCTTCAGGATGGTCACTCCACCAGTGATGGCTTTCACCGCTTGGAACAGGGTGTACAGGATCGATTTCTTCAGACCCCAGTAGTCTACTTTTTCGCTATGCTGCAAGTGGAATGAGGATTACTGATGGGTTTTTTTCAGGTTACTTCTACTGGTGACTAATCATTTAAATTGGAAGAAGTTTCACGCTTAACGCTGCCACATCAGCTAATTCTGTTTTATGTTTCAAAACGATTACAGATTTAAGACGGTCATACCACTTTTCATCTGCTCGTCAATCATTGTGTTTCGTCTATCGTATATTGAAGAAAAGTAGTCTAATAAATAATGTTAATTCTTGTAATTTATCGGTGACATTTTGATACCATTATTTCTTGCAAAAAAATGGCGAAATACACTATTAATTATGCATCATTAAAAACCTAATTGCCTCTTGGATACATATGTGCTAAATCAGTCGTGATGTCACAATCATAGACTTTACATATAAGATCATCGCTTTAGTTTGCAATTTTGCATATTAAAATTCAGATTAAGAATCTTAAAATGTAAATTTACCTACGTTTTAATTGTGGTAAGAATTTATTTTAAAGGTACTCCACTTTACCCAGAGTTTTATACCATAAATATAGTTTTTAAAACCAGAAGTAAAAAGACTTCTTTTTCAGGAACATGTCATAGGCGATGTTAACCTATTACTAAGTTGACGAAATAAAACTACACTATCACTGAGTACGAGTAGACGATTGTCTTTTTTAAATTGATGAATGTACCTTGCCGGACCGCTGTTTGAAGAGTCCTGGGTTCCATTCCCAGTGAAGCAGAAATTTGAATTATGAATTTTAATTTCTGTTCTCTGTCTGGGTATATGTGTTCTTGTCTATGTATGTTTTCCATGGCACCCACGACTTTATTATTGCTTATTATTATGTTATCACCATTATCATAACGTTTATTACCGTAACTACGTACCGGTTCATAAGAGTACCCTGTCTCTCCATGGCCGGACTTGCCCGACGCAGAGGCTACGAAGGACGCAGCACCAGCTGAGGCTTGTCCAAGGAAACCAACTTTACTTTGGATCCCGGAAGCTGCCTTCGATACTACTGATGAAATGGCACCGGCTGATGATCGCTTTGTTCTGAAAAGACGATGAGTTAGTACCATGATATATGTATAATAGTAATATGAGGTAAACATCTAAAACAATACTATGTTTAAATCTGGACAGGACCATAAGTCTTATTTGAGTTCGGAAAAGGAAAAAGTTGTATGGAAAATATTTTATTTCTTTGCTTTTGTCTTAATACATCTTTCTAGGTTTTTGATGGTTTGAGGTATATTGTTTAGATTTCTGGGGAAAATAGACTCTTTTGCCAATCGAAAAAATATGTGGTAATTGGATGTCTTTTGTGTTCACAGTTCTTCATTTTTTATTTTTTCTGGTTTATTGTTATCTCAAGTAAATAATAGATGTTTGAATTCTTAACTTTCGTCGACATAATGCAGCTTTGACATCTCATTGGTTGTAGACACGATCATTTGTATTGTTCGATATTCACTCACGCTTTCACGCCGCGTAATACGGCCATTAAGCGTGGCTTTTTATGTCGATATCATTGGAATCGCGTCAGAACTGTGCAAGTGTATTAATGAAAGCAGACTGATGTATTATAGAATGATTCGTGTCCTGATATATTACCTACTAGTTCATTTATATTCGGGTGGGACAGAATAATTACATAAACACTGTGGGCATACCCTTATCTCCAAAGCAGCTAAAGCCCAAAAACCTTTACTAGTAGGCTTGTGATCTATCAGAACCAAATATCATAGGGGCGTAATGGCGACTAGATACGCCTGCCAAATTTTTCGTAAGTATTCAATGTATGCCGACTATGTTGGTCACATTTACAGACTAATCACTCGATGATGACTTCTTGGCCACCGTCTATATTTAGCTACATCGTCCATCGATTAAATCACTGGTAAGATATGGCTTATCCGTAGGTATACAATGTCATGTAATTATTTAAACACTAAATATATTGATTCATTGAAGATTAGCCTATAGAGTAACGAGGCGGATACTTAAGTGATGAGTTTGAATTTTTGTTCTTGGTCTGGGTGTGTGTCCTTGTCTTTGTGTGTTGTCCAACGAGGGAATCTTACTGTGTGGCTATGAGTATGTACCTCATAATTTCCTCTGCAGCAAGCCCCTCAGCGAGAACCTCTAGCTGCTGCGGCGTCATCCTGCTGATGGCGGCCATGTCGATGATGTCCAACGCGAGAGGCAGCGGTTGCGGTGCGGGAGCAGCCAGGGACGTCGCCATGCATGCCAGGCATACCCACACCTGGTGACAGAAATGATAATTTGAAAATTATTACTTAAATTGCAATCTTCTTCATTGTTTTTCAAAAGCCCAAACTGACAGGGAATGCTGTGGTGGACTTTTGACATCAATAACTATATAATATGGTCTATTAGTAACTGAGCACGGGTCTCTCCTTTTAAGAAAACCTATAGCAAACTCCTGAACCCATGTTTTAAGAATTTCTAAAATGGACTCTAAAATCTGACGAATATTAATGAACTTATAATGATGAACAGACACTACCTTAGTATTAGTACCCATAAACATTGACGCTCACTCGTTTTATTAGGCAATTACTGTGCTCCTTTATACAATAGCAATTACAAATCACCAATACAGTTAATGCAGCCATGTAATGAATGCATGTTTCATGAGTAGGTATTTTAGTATGCAGTCGGTAATTTCATCATAGTCATCATATTCCAACTCTGTCGCAGTAAAACCATATTCCAAATTATTTTTATTATAGTTACGAGTATCTGCTTTGGATGTTTTACTTTAAACAATGCTATTTATCTGTACTCTATTTATCAGGGTTCCCTTAATCCAATAAAAAAACCTTATGACCTTTAGAATCCAAGCCAAAATGGCGTGCATAAGTATCATCAGTGATACCTACCTATATGAATAAAATATTTTGACTTTGACTTTGAATTAAAATAATTATGATATTTTATTAATGAAGCTGAGTAAGTCATATCATTGTATCAGTGATACCTATATGAATAAAATATTTAGACTTTGACTTTGAATTAATATAATTATGTTATTTTATTATTGAAGGTAAGTAAGTCATATAAAAGTTTCAGCAACTTTAACAGACATAAGACATATTAAACCTCACAGTAGGCCATAGCTACGGTACAAATATTAATTACTGTGCCATAACTAAAGTACCAACTTATAGTCACATCAATCACTTTTCTATAAGTACACTTCCTAACACTGAATAGTGTCATATCATTCAAAGATCAATGCGTACGTTCTAAAGTTGCGTATGACTTGATGCCAAAGATTCCTTAACAAACAGTTTCCAAAGGTTTCACCTCGCTAAATCATTGCATCGCGCATACGTGAATCATTTGCGTTTCTCATTAATACCGATCAGCATCGGCCGTTCGTCTCCGAGCCTTGGCAGTGAAAAGTGAAAGTCGCTACGTCACCGCAGACGCTGGCTTCCGCTATAGCGCATGGCGAGACATAAAAACATCAGGGAAACCACAGGCTTTACAACAGACAGCAACATCTATGGTTTAGAGTTTAGACTAAGATGACCTTGTAACTTAGTTCTGCTTTATGAGTCTCGGATTTCGATTAGATTTCAGGCACAAAATGCGACAAATAATATTCGCTATTCGTTCGGATATCTGTGTGGTGTATGTAGGTACATGCCATCCGCAATAAAGTATTTCGTTTTTCGTAGCTCCGTTACATATTTTTATTTGCTACACTCTGCTCCCATAGCCCTACACTAGGATTCCATGTGTCGTGGGTGCTATGGACAACACACAAAGATAATTAAGTTACAATTATGTCATTTTAGTATAATGGTATTTTTATCAACAGGCCATTCGGTGGTAAGTGATCAGTTGATCACCGCCATCCGTACAGAATATCAACGATGCCCAAGGTAAGGAAAAGATGAATGATTGAATTGTTGATCAAAATATAAAAAAAAAATCACATTTCATTGCGTTTCACGGCATAATTACGTAGCATATTACGCTTATGTCACCTAATTATGCCAGTTGTAATGTAAGAATTAATATAATCATCTGATGGGGAATATATTTGATTTTGTAATTAGCAGACAAGCCACCTGTCCACTTGTCACTAGTCGCCAAATGTTAAAAGGGTTAAGAAAAAACCGGTAGGTTTTGGGACACGAATATCGACTACATAATTAATTATAATACCTACATCACTTAGATGTTCTGTGACCTACATCCAATGATATATTAAAAAGAGGCAGATATGTCATAAGCGCGCGCGTTGTGTGACTCAAAAAGTTCCCAATTGGGAACTCTTATTCAGGTGAAGAAAGAGATAGCGATGTGGTTTTGACGCGAGAGCGATAAAGACGTGCGATAAAGCAATAAAGCGTGCCTTGCGGACATCGGAACAGATTTTTCGGTTGATTTGTAAGGGCATAACGTATCTATATTTATTTAAACATCATTGCCTACATCATACATATGTAATATTGCAATATACACATGGCAATATTGCCGTTTGTCATTTCGACTGGTTGATTTACGTTGATATTTTGTAATCGTTATTACATAATATTAAAATTGGGGTAAATGACATGTCACAAATAAGGTAAGGTATTTTATTGATGCGGATATTGGGTTTCCAGACCACCGGGTGTAAAAGCCACGCCTGTATACCAATTCGACAGTATTTCATGAAGTATATCTATACTATAATAAAACTCAACTATCTGTTTGTCTGTCCGGGCATCACATGAAAACCCTTGAACGGATTTCGATGAAAATTGATGTTGTTACTAATACTCCGGGTCATATTTTAGGAAACTTAATTTTTATCCCAGAAAATTAAAAGGTTTCCCTGGGAAATGGTATGAAAATTTGTATGGAATATTTTTAAAACATCAACCGATTTGCTTCTGCAACTAAGGTAAAACATAATTTCCGTAGGTATGCGAAGCTGCGGGCAACAGCTAGTTAGATATAAAAAAATGTTGTTGTCTGTCATTTGGTAACCTTTTTTTGCATTTATTGTTTTGTGTAAATTTATGTACGAAAAATTTTACATAAGGCATTTAATTATTTTACTTGTATGTTTTGTGAAGTAAACAGTTATTTGGCAGCATCTCTTAAAATATTTTAATTGTGTTGTCGTGATCGTCACGCAGAGTTTTGTCTTTACTGCACGTTTGAAAGTGCCATCAAAGATCTCGAATACCTAACCATAAGTCATTCATATAATTAAATGTTTGTGGAGAATATATGTATAACTCATATGTTATGATTATGATTAAGTATGGTTAGATATGTGCCAACTTATTGGATATTATATATACAAGTATACAACCCTCTGAGACAACCCTATTATAAAAAATATGATTTACGTTATTTAGTACGTTATTTAGTAGGTATCTATTTATTATGTTAGTACCTAACCTTTTTAATTCCTAACCTCTCCTATATTTTCACCACGCGCCTTCGTATGTGTATTGTAACGCTTTATAACGCTTCACACTCATAGCCCCACACTAGGATTTCCTGTGTCGTGGGTGCCATGGACAACACACAAGACAAGGACATGCACACCCAGACCGAGAACAGAAATTCAAACTCATCATTCAAATTTCCGCCTCGCTGGGAATCGAACCCAGGACCCTTGGCGCGACGAACCGGCATGGTAACCATTGCGCCACACGGGTCGTCAAATTGTGTAAGTAAACCAATAAAATTACCGTATAAATACCATCCCATGACAACACTATAAGTAGTCCTCAATTATAAATTAATAATTACTGAACTATGTCATTATTTATTGTTCTTTTCCAAAACTTAAATATAAATGTCATGTCGCACTCAGGTATCATCAATGATTTCTATTTACAATTTAATTGTCACGCTAATTTTTCAGTGCGACCATTGTTGATATTGTGGTTCATTTAGGACCAATCATGGTTTAATGTAGCGAAACAATTTAAGTATACCGTTTAATTATGATTAACCACAATGATAAAACCACCTCAGAATAAGCAGTAAAAATAATTTTTATTGGTGATTGTGACATTCGGTTTCCATTTCTTTATACCATACGAGTAACCGCCCTCGCTTTGCTTCGGTTTCCTTTATTTTTCCCCTTGGGTTACACTATTGCAGTTTTATTAAGGATCCCTAATTTTTTGAAAATATAATATAGCCTATGTTACTCGGGGATAGTGTAGCTTCCCAACAGTGAAAGAATTTTTCAAATTGCTTCGGTAGTTTCGAAGCCTATTCAATGCAAACAATCAAATCTTTCCTCTTTATTATTAGTACCTATAGATAAGTTAATACTTGACTACAATCCCACCTGATGGTTGTGTCGATGTAGTCATGGATGGCACTAACTTAGTAAAATCCCATTATTTCTTGCTTTGACGACACTTACAATAAAATCGAGCGGAAACACCGACATGGTTTTAGTCAATTACATAACGACGCTACATGGAGTAATACCTTATTAGACACATAACAAGTATAAAACAATTCGGGCCTCCTACCTCATCAACAAGTTCATCCTTCCGTTACGTTGCAAAAAATGTCAACATTACCACAGAAGACATAAACAGTACATAATGGTAGGTATGCAATCTCCGTATTAACAATGAAATGAACAGAAAGGCCAATAAAATATTGCGAAGCTGATGCCAGCCGTTACAAAGTCACGCTTACTGTACCGTGTGACAGTTTTATAAGTACCGTCGATTGATGGTTACACCCCATAAGGATGTATACCGAAGTTTGCTGATAATAGTGTGTACTGCCCGTTTAACTATAACGTCTTACGCTTTGTATTCAGAAATTAAGTTACGCTAACTAAGTCAATAGTAGAGACGTAGTTTTTTATTTTTTTATATAATAATATAATATGCTGCTGGCCATACTAGTATACTATAAGTAAGTATACTAGTCAAGTTTGCAGCGGACTTGACGCGGCATTCAGTAAACTTGACGGTGTATGATCACGGTATGGCTATCTGGCCATAAAGCTATCTCAGCAAACTGGGTGCGCCGCGTCAAGTCAAATTACAAACTTGACAAGTACACTCGATCGTGTGTGGCCAGCTTTACGCATACTGATGTATTTCATGAATATTTCGTCAGTAATTAAAAACATGAGGTATTTTTACGACATCAAGCCTGAATTATAACCTAAATACATAATATATGTGATTAATCTGTGAGCTGGAACGATTTCATCATAGTCTATGACTTGTTGACATATAGTAAGTAAATGACATGACCAATTAAAAATTAAAAATAAACCATAATATTTTACAATAACTAAAACTAAAACAAGGTTAACAAGGTATCTACATATTATTATATGTGTTCAATGATATTAGTATGTATGTAATAATAATATGTGTGTGTATCTAATTATTGATATTTATTATTTCTGACATGTTGCAATGCATATTGCAATCTATATATATAAAACACAAAAAATGTTTGTCCGGATGTCCTTTAACAGACTCTGAAACCATCGAGCCGATGTCCCCGAAACTGGTTTCATTTGAAAGGCAATAATACGAAGTTGGTTTGAGACCACTAAAACAATGCAATAAGTATATTTTTGTTTTTTTTACTTCTTCTTTACAATTTTTTTGCGTAGTAGCACACGCCGGGTACCGGGTACCGGGGTCTTATTAATAAATAATAAAGAATAAATTGGAAAAAATGAAATGTCTTTTCCAGTAAGTAAAAGCCGTCTCTCATTGGTCAATGCAAGTCTGTGCGGATGTCCGTCTGTCGCTAGTTTGCACTGGTTGTCACGCTGAAGGCGAGACAGGATGAGCAATTAATACGACTAACTTTCCGTAACCGATTATAACGGTGTTATACATATAATTATGGAGAAACACGTATAGATACTTGCTAAATCTATACTATAATAAAACTCAAAGAGCAAATTTTCTGTACATTGAATATTTTTTTTTAAATTTCGATTAGGGGGCACTTCAATAACGTGTTAGAGCACTAAAATATTTTTTTAGAATTTTTTCTGTCTGTCTGTTTGTCTGTCCGGGCATCACATGAAAACCCTTGAACGGATTTCGATGAAAATTGGTAAAATTGTTACTAACACTCCATAACAAAATTATCTTGCTGGAAGACGTGAGAATTTTGTGAAAATAGAAAGTTAATCGCTTCAAGAAAAAAAACTGCACTCCAAAGTGGACGAATGTCGAAGTGGGTAGTCCACAGTCCACACTTCCACAGTCATTAAAGCAACGATATCGAACCTACTCGTAGCGAACGAGTTCATGTTCACTTTCTTTCAACAAACCAGTTAATCGGCCGCTGCACTTCACAATATGTTTAAATTAAGCCCAGTCGATTGCCTCAGATATCTGCTATAGTGGAAAATATGGGTGTATGTTATTGGAGTGTACGGGCTTCCGTCAACCTTCAATGCTGATTGCTGCGTGGTGAACGACGAATCCCTTTCACATCAAAGAGGATTATCTATACTATAATAAAAATCAAAGTGTATGTCTGTCTGTTTGTCTGTCCGGGCATCACATAAAAACCCTTAAATGGATTTCGACGAAAATTGGGAAAGTTGTTACTGATACCCTGATATATTTTAGACAACTTTTCATCCCGGAAAATTAAAAGGTTTCCCGGGAAAACAGGATAAAAGTTTGAATAAGTAAAAACATAATTTCCGTATGCAACGCTGCGGGCAACAGCTAGTGTTTTTATATTTATTGAAATGAAACCGAAAAAAAATATTCAGGTGAGGTTTCTATTTGCGAATCCTAGAACTACGAGTATGTTTCTATAGGTAAGTGAAGTAGAGTACCCATAACGTTTAGCTATAAACATAAACAATCCTCAACAACGGCATTCTTAAAAGTTACTAACAAAGCGTTATATATAATTATTTTTTCTTCCCTATACTTAAGCTAGTGTTAAGCAATCTTAATGTTGATGTTATGATGATCAAATTGATGTTAAAAGTAAAAGGCAGTGTAAATATACGTAACGTGCAGACTGTAGCATAATGAAGAGATTGTATCTTTCTCGGTTGCAGTTTGAGGATACATTTACCTGAGCACTTCTTTTGGTTGAAGCATAGCATAATATGTAATAGTTGGCAGTGAATGACCTTTGCTGTGTCAGGTATCATAGATCCATTTGAAGACATTGTTACTGTCGCTGGGAACTGAGTACAGATTTGATTGATCAAAACCCTAAGAGATTGATCCCTTAGGGATTTGATCAAAGATCTGTTAAGAGATTGATCATATGCTGCTGGATGATAAAATACCAACTCCATGGGGTCATTTTTCTAGTGATTCCAATAATTTCATCGAATCCTTATACTGCTTTAGTAAAAAGATAAAGTATCTTCTTATAATTTCATTCGATTTATATTATCAACTTTGCCACAATGACGTTTAAGGATAGTTAACTAAAACAATTATTTATGGTTTGATGTAAATAAAATGGGGGAACGAGTAGAACGCCGGATGAATATTATGAGCAAAAAATAATAGTAAACCTGACTGCACATTGCATACAAAATAGTATACCAAAGTTTTGCTTATTTAGAACGATGTCAGTGTTACATAATAAGAAGCTAAGCGCCGTTCACACGCATTAAGTCACTTAAACAAGTGAGATGTTATCTCGGAATAGCATTAACTTCACACGAGGAAGTCGCAGTAAACGATATCTGAGTGTTGACTGTTGAGTAGACAAATAGGTAGGTATCAAACACTTATAAATTACCTTGATAAATCTATCGACTAACATACAACATGTATCGCGCTCAAGCATTTTCTATATGACCGGTATTGGCAATTTTCCATTGCGTTTTCATGCCTCGGATGGCACGTTATCAGTCCATAATATTGGGATAATTTAAAAGCAAAAAGCTTGTCGGTGATATAAATTCACTGACTATGATATTAAGAATTCTTCAGCAATATTACAATACATTGATCAGATAATTGTATCAGTGTTAACACACTGTACCCCAAATTAAAGGAGAATGCCCATGGCCAGTACTCTTAAAAAAACAATTGTGTCACAATGATTTTTGGACAAAAAATTTAATTAAAATATTTCAAGTATTTTACCCTATTTCTTAAAAAATCCTTATTGTGAATAATTTTCTGAAATTAATAAGTAACTTTACTTCCGTTTTACAAAAGAAAACCATTGGGCCATTTATGTTTGAATAAGGGCCAATCAGAGGAATCTTTTAAGATCCTTCGGGCCAATAGGTTGCATTGATTTGATTATAATTATGATACAACAGTTATAGTATAATATATCCATGACAACAAACTAGATGACGTAAGGGGACTGTCAAATGTATTAGAAAATTATTATAATCAGCCAAGAGTAATAGTGTTCTGTGATTATAATACATTACAAACTACATGGTGTTTGGGGACTGTCAAATGAATTTGAAACTTAAAAGATCGACATTACATACGCAATCGATTTTAATAGGCCTGCATAGAGTCCATATTATTACTGTGAGTTTACTATAACCTAAATACAAATTAATTTTGTTTAAAATCTCTTATTTCCTGCTATTAACATTGAATAAAGTTAGTATTTGTAATTTATTAAGATAACATAATCAAATAAAGGTATTTTTATCAAGACACAAAAATGTTAAAGTCAGTACATTTCTCCATACTAAATGGGCATTCTCCTTTAAGTCGTGTAAATATCTATAATTTGATTTCTCATCTCTTTCACAGCTAATTCAATAAATCATCAGCTCGATGCTATCTTTTATCTGATCGTAGGATTCGGTAGGAATAATACGAGTACAATTTACTGGTAATCATTTTGGTAACCGGATTGGATAGATTGGAGGTCCGTTTCATATAACATGATGGGCTATAACAATGGTCTACTTTATTACTCATTCGCAGAGTCGTAAAGAAAAACAATGTTGTCATAAGTGTCATAACAGTCAGGGCGGTACGCTTTCTATCGATAAACGCCACGTGTCATGTCAACAACGCAATGTCGCGATGTCGATAATTTAATGCGATGCGACCTGCAGACATTATTCAGAAAGCAAAACGGATTCACTTTCAACGACACTCGCTGTTACGTACGGGTCAATGGCCCGGCGACGCGTGTGTGTTCTACCTTAATATAACTAAGCATTAAATTTGAAGTTTTTCAAGCTACAGTCCCTATGTCTTCACATTTCTCTTTAAGTTGTTTTTTGTACCATGCAACGTGCAATGATGACTGCTAGGTTAAAGGTTGAAAGAAAAAGCTTTTAGCAACTCTGTTTTTTTGTATCAAATTGGTTGAGCATAGAAGGCTAAAGGTTGAGCAATTCTTAAGCATGCGTAGTTACTTATATTCACAAGTGTTGCAAAGATAGTGTGAAAGGTTCCACCATGAACTCGTTTTGTTTGACCACTCAGTTGTCAGTATTGCGATACTGCGTAATAATCATAAGTGGTCTAATGTCAGTTAACTATAATTTATTATTATGACATGTATTACTTACGTGTTAAGTAAGACACAAGAAAAATATTTGTAGTGGATTTTTCTCTCAATTTTTTATCATTATTTCTACAGTTTTTAACTGAAGTTAAAAATAATCTTATAGATAAATACAAACTATGTAAGTGTTTATGATTCATCATCTTTTTCATAAAGTCATTTTTATTACCGCTTAAACAATAAAACTGCAGTAATCAGGAACTCATCGTAATTGCTGAAATGAAATGGTGTGAAACCCTTTCGCAAAATCAGACAACAAATGAAATATAATTAACACTTGCTTGGATAAATAGGAAGAGATATTTATTAACTTAATTGTAATTCGCAATAAATATCCTCTGCAAAAGATTATGAAATTATCGATAAGTGTTTAAAACATCGTTTTTGCGATACATTCACCGTGTTGCGCAACACTAGGTAAACAAAAAATATCGGTCAGATGTGAACGCGGCTTAAGAAATACTGGAAGTGTTTCATCAATCACTTCCGTAATGATGACGGACTTAGAAATTAATGGAAAATTTATTACCTACTGCTAGAATATCTATCTATACTATAATAAAACTCAAAGTGTCTGTTTGTCTGTCCGGGCATGACATAATAACCTTTGAACGGATTTCGATGAAAATTGGTAAAGTTGTTACTGATACTCTGGGTCATATTTTAGACAATTTTTCACCCCGGAAAATTAAAAAGTTTTACGGGAAAACAGAATAAAAGCTTGAATAAGTTAAAACATAATTTCCGTATGCAAAGCTACGAGGAACAGCTATAATATACATCTGGATTCGTGACCAAGACCATTACACAAGGAGCGTATAACACAGAAGAAGGATCTTAATTGCAGTATGATGATGACAGTGACAGTGCCAGTGATGACATACGGATCTGAGACGTGGTGCTTCACTATTGGCCTAATCCACAAGCTCAGAGTAGCGCAGCGGGCTATGGCTATGCTCGGTATTTCTCTACGTGATCGCATCAGAAACGAGGAGATCCGTAGACGAACAAGGGTAACCGACATAGCTCAAAGAATTAGCCGGCTTAAGTGGTAATGGGCTGGGCACATAGTCGACTATCATCATTGTAAATAAGGCCAATAAAATCGTCTGCAAGATACTGCCCAGCGCTGGAGGATATAGCTGCCATTGAAATAGTCAGAAGTTTTCATAATGCAGGTTCAAGCAACTGTTTTTTTGGGTCGTTAATTTTTATTCAGTGATTTGCTTATTATTTTTTTTACATGTAGGAGCTGTTGAGCTTCTAAGCTTCTTAACGTGCCCATCAAAGCAAAATTGCATTCACGAGACTTGGTTTAATGGATGGACTTTTTTTGACAATTTTGCTTAACTTTTGCTGAACTTTTGCAATTTTCCTTCTCATACAATTTAACATGAGCCATTGTTTTATGGCGTTCACGTCTCCGAAAACGGAGTATAGGACGCCCCCCGACCAGCTGGACTGACGACCTGAAGAAGACAGCGGACACCCGCTGGATTCAGAAGGCTCAGGACCGGTCAGAGTGGCGCAAGTTAGGTAGGCCTATGTCCAGCTGTGGACCTCCAAGTGCTGATGGATGGATGGATGGATGGATGAATTGTTTTATAAGTCATAGGTTCCTTCCTTGCTTATGATAGAATTGAAATTAATATCGTTTGCTTATTTTTTATTTTGGTACTTACAATACTTAATTTAACCTGTCTATTAATCATATTGTAATGTATTACACGGAATATTCGTTAACACGAACAAAGTGGTATTAGTTTTACGAAAGTCTGAATTTTAATGATGAATTTAATTTACCTACTTAATTAAGAATGAAAGCCGGATTTGGTAAGGTTATTTAGTATCAAAATGTGCTTCATTATGGAATGATCTATGATTTTTTTGCCGTTTTGTTGATTTTATGTTGCTGATGTGATTAGCTTTATATTTTTATTCAAAACTTATACCATCGCGGTTGCATTTTTTTAGTGTAACGGTTATACACGGATATTTTGATCTAAAATTTACATACAATATCTGTCATTCCAGTCTGTCAAGTGTCAAACTATGGATTGGGTCGAAAGGTTGGTTATGCTGGCCATACATTGGGCCATACATGATCAAGTATACTTGTCAAGTTTGCAGCGGACCTAACGCGGCATTCAGTAAACTTGACGGTGTATGACGGTATTGCTATCTGGCCATATAGCTATCTCATGCAAACTGGATGCCGCATCAAGTCAAATTGCAAACCTGACAAGTATACTTGATCGTGTATGGCCAGCTTTAGAATTACAGAGATCGTGAGTACCAATACGAGTAAAATAAACGTATTGTTTTTATTTCTAGTTTATGTAGGAAATTAAATTACATACTTGAGGTTCCAAATTTACTCATAATAATTCCATTTGCTCCTGTTACTAAAAATAAACTACTTTCTTTCTTTTTCTTCTCTCTTTCTTGGCTGGCAACGCATCGGTGATGCCTTTGTTATCAGTATTGTCCATAGGCGACGATAGCCACTTTTACCATCTGGTGGATCATCAGCTCATTAGCGGGTTATTTCCATTAAAAAGTAGCAAAAATAAGATTTTTAACTAACAATCAAAATTTCAGTAGCGACATTCAAGGGCGTAACGTTTATGAATCTGAAGGATCATTTTATTTAGAACATTATAAAAAAGATCAATAGAAAATTGTTATGTCGTCTACAAATTACAATGTATTGTAAGCCAATGATACAGATCATCTGCCGTATCTAAACTGTCTCTGAGGTAGACTTGATATTAATAATTACAAGAATGAGTTAATTAGATAAATCAGTATCTTTCAGTTGGACAAACACGTATCCAAAAGCCACAACTTTAAAATTAATGAATTGTGATGATGATGAAGATAACAACATGATGACATCATCATTACTCAAAAGAAAAAAATACATTTCCGGACCAACTAACGTGAAATGTTGAATGTACGATAACAACCGCATTGCTAGCGGAACCGCTGCAGCCTCATAAGTAACAGTAATATTACGTGTATTCATGTAACGGACAGTCTTTAGTAACAGTGTTTAACACAACGAGACAAGTTCATTGTATCTGTATTAAAAGTGAAAAGAAATCTTTATACCAACTCCGTTTTAAGATTATGAAATACATTTCTTTAATGGAAATCGACAAAGGAGCTGACGATCCACCTGATGGTAAGTGGCTACCGTCGGCCGTGAACATTAAAACATAAAAACAAATAAAAGAACAATCAAAATACCAAAGGCATCACTGGTGCATTCACGACCAAGAAAGAGAAAAGAAAAAGAAAGAAAGAACTGGCTCTCAAGCCCCCAGCCGGAACACGACAAGGATTTTGGCGGCTGACATAATAATATGCATGTAGGAGGATTTGGAGCTTTAAGTTCACACGGAGAAGAAGTGCAGAAAGCTAAATTTTACATGTACTAATACAACTTATCACTAAACGTATTATACATACATTAAGTAAATAAAATAGAACAATCAATGAACTAATATACTAAATATACGTTCACTGAGAACAATTATGAAAGACAAATTGAATACCCTTTGACAAATTGAATTATGGTCGAATTTCGCCCATATAGAGAAGCTCTAGTGTAGATACCTGCATTCGATTTATTTAATAGCTTTAAAACATTTCTTATTAGGTACATGTACGATTCAGTTATTTTAAATCCTCGAGATAGCCAATAGCCAAATGAGCTAATGTGAAGAGTAAAAGCAGATTAAAGTAGCTTTATTCGTTAGAAAGTTTAATACATTCCGAGCCCAAATTCATTAAAAAGTTGATGATTTATTGGAATAGAATCTATAGCAGTTAACTGATAAATAACATTGATATTGTCTATGACTGAATACATCCTGTCCATTTTTGAATAAGGTCTTGCAAAAAAGGTAAATAATAAATACCTATATTATTACAGGATTCAATTCAATTAAATTAATGCATAATAATTCAAAAAGCTTCTGGACAATCACTAACGCAATCAAAGTTAGAAAGAACTATGTATTTTTATACTTAGTAAACGTTTCGCTATTCCGCTATTTAAGTATATTTTCTTTCTTTAAAATAAATATGTGCAGAAATACAAAGAATTACTTACTTTTTATAGCTGCTATTTATGGAAATAGATATCCTTGTCTATAAATACATTACAATTCAGTATTTTTTTGATCGAAACTCAAATAGAATTACATTTATTAATAGTAAACATGATAGGTATAATAAAAAGCCGGCTTTGTCAATCTCTTGAAAGCAACCATTATGGTACACAATACACAACGTGATCTAATAAGTTCTGGACAATTCATTACAATAAAAACCTTTTTGACAAAATATTCTTAAAAAAATTGTTGTCGTTTTTTTGTATTTTATTATATTTTTAGATTTTTTTCTAAACATGCCAGCATATTACTATTATAAATTATTTCTGAGAACTTAACTACAGTTATAACTTTTTTTATACTGAAGTGTCTTATTAAAATGCTTTATTATTAAAACATAGTTTTACCATTACTTCCGTTTCCTTAGCAGGTCACGAATTAAATTAATTACAAGACGTAACGGATTATGTGGCGAGAACAAAACTTATCCTGTCATACTATCTCAGTAATTAAAATATACCTACTTCATATGTATTGTTACGTACCTTCATGTTACGTAGCATAGTCATCCTGCTTCAGCTATTTAGCGGCGAAAGTCACTTAACACCGGAGACCCTGTTCTTATTTGCACACACTTAAACCACTTAAAAGCACGGAGTCTAAATTTAAAACACTATATTCACGATTTTTAATCTATGGTTTATTGATTGTCGTGTCGAAAAAAATATATTTGACAGTTGTGTTTCGCGCCAAATTTGTTTTACAACTTTCTCGCGTGGCGTCGCGCGTGCGTTGTCGAAGTCCGCGTCACTCTCACCGGTTGGCGCCGATGTTTTTTCCTTTTATTAAAGTGCAATCCCCGCCTCTTTCCATCCGATTGTGCATTATCGCATAACAGCATCAGGTGTTATCAAACCTTTTTCGGGTTATTCGGATAGACGATCCGATATCAGACCCACTTTACTTCCACTTTTTATATAGGAAGTCGGATTGTAAGCGTCTGGGGTAATCTGCTAGACCGATATTGGTTTTATGTGCTAAATACTATTTTATTTTTATTTTTACAAGCATTATTTTATTAAATTTACAAACTTCGATAAAGATTTGTTGTAACTTCGTTATTTCAGAGCCATTCACTAATGCGATCTCAAAGCCTGTAATCTGGTTGATACTTTTTACGGAATAATAAGCTTTCTTCAACTTTATTTTAAAGGTTAAAGTTTCCTTCGTTAACCTTTAACATGACATTAATTTGCAGGCAGTTCGGTAACTTTAATCAGTTTTACTTAATTAATTAAATTTTTGTGAATCATTTGTGAACGGATTGTTTATAACATCGACCTAACATTAAAAAATATTTAATTTAAGATAAACTCATTATTATATGTATAATAAGCTTGCAGAAAAACGATTCTTGATGTTGCCGGAAAGGTTAGGTCTATTTTTTTATGTCCCATCCCCTTAGATATTAAGGATACTTTGGATTCTTCGTACTAGAAAGCTGTACCTACCTACCCAATTTTTTTTCAACGTTTTATTCTACCACTTTATTTTCGTGATAGATTGGTATATTATACAAAATTTAATAACAGCTACTTATGTACTATGTAAAGCGCTCTACCCGCGACTTTGCTCTCATTTTCCGGAAAAATAAGTATAGCCTATTCTAGATTATGGCCTAAAAATTATTTGTGTAGTTTTTGCGTTAAAAAGTAATAAGTATCCTCTCAAACTTTTACTTGATGATACTAGCGCTCTACTACTACTTTGTTTGCATTTACTGGAATAATAAATATACTACGTCTTATTCTAGATTGTAGTCTACCTGTGTGCTAAATGTCATGAAAATCTGTTCAGTAGTTTAATAATAGGTCTCTTTACCTATGAAATTGGAGATTTAATAACCAGCATTTTCACTTTCAGATTTAATCATGTATAGATTGGCGCGCAATTCGAAATTCGAATAAATTCGAAAGATTAAAAAAAATAGAAAGCCGCGTTATTTTAATCGTGCGTGTTTAATTTGTTTTTAGATAGTGTTTTGTTTTTGTGAAATTGTGGTAGTTCTTGGCGCCATGGATAAACTGAAAATTCGTACAATTTTCGAATATGAGTTCCTACGTGGAAATACCGCTGCGCAAATAACACAAAACATTAACAACGTGTACGTGACTAACGCCACATACATAAACATGGTCCATTATTGGTTCAATAGTTTTAAATCTGGAAATTTTGAGTTGAAGAATGAGTCTCGCGTTCGGCCGGTCGCCAAAGCATACAAATCTCCAGTTTCAAAAGTAAAGACTCAATATTAGTAGGATTAGTAGATAAGACTAAGAACCAAATAAATGGACCAGCAAAATTTTTCAACAAAATCCAAACTACTAGCTTTTCAGAGCTTAAGATAATCGAATTATTTCAAAAATATAGAAAAGCTATGAAGTGAGATTGAGGACAATGTCAAAAGTAGGCCTTACGTGATTCGATTTATCTTGACGTCTGTCTAGAAATTTCTATGTGAAACTCTAGTGTTTACCTACTTACAAAGAGACAAAATGTAAGAAATATTGTTTTATAGATCGGACACTGGATAGATTTGAGTGTACAAAATAATATGAGAACCGCTAATTATAAATTGTTAATACTATTTAATGTAGTGCATGTCTTATGTTTGTATAAGACTCAATAAATTGAGGTTACAGTCTAATAATAATATATTTTATTTTTTAAGCTATTGCATAGCTTCTATCGCGGGCCTTGAGCGTGGAGACCGAATCAAGAAATTCCGTAACGAAAAAGAAAATGTGTGCAATTCACACGTGGTAGAAGTGAAACTTTCCAAAATTTTGGTTTCAAGATAATGATATGAAAAAGCAATAAATCGAATCTTAAAGCAATAAATCGAAGCGCCATCTATGAATACAACTTAGCACTTTTTAAAAATCTATCTAGCAATAAAACTAATGTTCTATCTTACTCCTCACGCCATCTATGAATACAACTTAGCATTTTTACTGTCTGTATAATCGGCTGGTCGATCGACAGAATGAAAGAATGAAATTCTTATTTTTTGTTGATAAATTCTTTGAAAATATTGAAAAGAGCATTTGAAAGTATTTAAAAACAGTATAAAAATAAAACTAAAAAAAAATAAAACTAAAAAAAAAGAAATATTGTGAGACGCGAACCTGCGCATCAGGTATTGTGTGTCTACGTCCTGACCATTGAGCTACGGACAAGTAAAAAATTAAATGACGAAATTAGCGGTTATATTATCTTACCTGTCGTTGCATCCGGTTTCAAATCACTAACGATTCTAAAGAAGTTTCACTTCAAAAACCTGACACCCCCACTCCGCCTACCACATGGCTCGACCGAGCGTTCGCTATGTAATGATAAATGTTTTTAACTGATATTGAAGGACACTACCTGATACTGAATTAAATAATCTAGCAAAGTAATATTAGAATAGAATACACTATGTAGATACAAAATTAATCACAGATGGCGCTTAACACATTATAGTTTGGCTATAGAGATTCGTAAATTAAATAATTTCAAAATATTAATTAATTTTTATTTACAATTGCAGAAGTTGATAAAAACAGCTATGCAATAGCTTTACCGCGGCAGTCTCCGAGTGCCACACATCTTTTTTTGTTTTTCCAAGACTACTGTGCTATGGACTGCTAGTTGTTACTGGCATTTCATGAGAGGTGATGTGCGTAGTCAAGTAAAATTATCTAATAAATCTTATATTGTGTGTTATTGTACATAATATTTTATTTAATAATTATTACCCTTTTCAGTGCCCATAATTTGCTACTACTTAAATTACTAAAAAGAGAAATACGAGTATACCTATCTAATATTCCTCTTACCTATATAAATGAGGTCCACTGCAATATTACACATTTTATTTTATTTTAATGCCCAACGGATTGCTGTTGATTGACCTATAATATAAAGAACAGAACAATTGTTATACCTAATAGCACCCAAATAGTAACATTTTACATGTAAACATTTTAGTACACAAGCATGCACTCAGTTTTACTGATGTGCCTATTCAATTGTTTTATGTCATTATTTCGATTCGTTTCGCTGACTTGAAGCATGTTCGCGCGACTGGATCCATATATTGGCATAAAATAACCATTCTGATTCACTGTTACTTATATTATAGTCTAAAATTATAGAGGAAGCGAATCGTATGTTTTGTGTGGTCAAAGTGTGAAATTTCTTAACGCAATAGCTGCCAAGAAATCGTATCCAGTGAGTAATCCAGTAACCGTGACGCAAGGTAATTGATAGTGTGAGGCGGTCTATCATAATATCTAGTGCTCTATAATATTATTATAACATGGAAATTCCCTTTGGTTAGGGTTCCGTTTATTCAAAAAAAAATTGTGGCTGTCTGTTTGTCACATCTATTTTTGTCCTTTTATGTTATCACAATATGTGGTAAATGTTTGGCAAAATTTGATACCTGTACCAAATTTAGCATGCAAAAAAATTATATCTATTATTTAACTTCCTATGTTTTACCATTTGACTTATTTTAGAAATAGCTAATTTTAAGATACAAAAATGTATAGCCCTCTAGACCCTCTTTGGATCTGCTAATGAATAATATAAAATAAATGCTTCTTGCTGTTTTCTTGCTACTACTGGGTTGCCTGGAAGAAATCGCTTCAAAGCGATAAGGTCGCCCATTGTTTTGTTTTTTTTCTTGTGCTCTTACGTATATTATTGTATGGTGTACAAACAATAAAGTGCTAAATAAATAAATATATAAATAAATGATAAAATAATATTATTATAATTAATAATATTATCTTTTCGCCTAGCTCTACCACTGACCGGCTTCTGTCGTATCTTACGACTCCCTGGTTTGTCAGCCTAATAAACGGAACCCTAGACCACGTCGGACTCTAACTTGACTTGTATTATTACTTAACCAGTGCACTTCATCAATTTCCTTTATTTTGTTGTGAAAGTAACAGAACTCAATGCGTATGGCGTGAAAAGGCTACTGAACATGTTGGCTTCAACCCACTAATAACCCACTACTAATTACGGGTTTCTCCTCTTGAGGAGGCCTAGAGCATACTCCAAGATGCTGCTCCAGTGCGGATTGGTGGAGAGGTTAGTGGCCAAACCTAAGTGTCAAATTTTCAATACGGCACCTCTCCTCTCCGAAGAAGAATAATCTTATGATTTACAAATATTTAGGTATCAATTAACTACTATAGATAAAAAACAAGTTAAAGTATTATAGATTAAAATAACAAGTCAAAGATTATTATCCAAAGAATATGGTTTAATCTCCTTTTGATAAATCATTGTTCCTATGAATTATTATGAATTAGGTATATTCTGAAAGATGAGTTCAATATTAATTTTCAATCTAATTTCCAACTAGGTTAGACAAGAAATAAACTGTTAAAATATTCCTGCTACAGATAATTATGGTGGGAATTACACCCTTACGTAAAATTACTTGCTTCGTATTTTACACCGGATCATACAAACTCAGGGTTGCCAATGATGTCCTATGTGTGGTAGGCAGAGTGAACTTATTCGAAAATAATTTGTATGTATGCGGAACACGATTGTTAAAAAGTAAAGTCAAAAATAACATAAATATATTATAGAAGACAGATTTTTTTGGCAGAAACAAAACTATTATTTGAGCTTGCAAATAAAAGTTATTTCTATTTCCGGCATAAATTATAATATTTTTAACTATAATGTTCTACTTAATTAGCATTATTGTTTGAGCAACAATCAAACGTATTAATATTTTATAACACCTCATATTTAAAGCAGGTCATATTTTGACTTTAAATAAATGCATAATCGGATGTCCGTATTGTCCGTGTTATCAATTATTATACAAAGATCGTCTAAATTTTATATTTTGGACATAATTTTTACAAAAAACTAAACTGAAAACTAAAATGAAACCATTCAAATTATTTCTGTAGCTTAAATAAGTTTAATGAGTCACGTTATGTTACCTGTAATCCAACTGTAATCCTATCAAGAATTCCTAAACTTAACCCCAGTACAAAATATACAACGTGAATTCATGTATATTCAATTTTTTTTATTATGCTGTTTGATCCTTAACAAATAAGAGGTACAAAAGGTGAACTTAATGCTAAACAGCATTATCTATCTGACTGGTAGTACCTACAACTGGAACAATTTCAATATACATATATTTTTTTAATTTGACAACCCTATTAGCGTACCACATTCGAGTGGTCGATGGGTTATCTAACCGCCCGATATCCTCCTATGCATCCGACATGCGCAATAGTGGAACACTCACAACCTGAACGACTTGCCAAGGGTACCGGAGGAATTGGGAATCCACACAGTCATCTCGTTATTAAGTTTATTAAGTAACAGTAATTAATATTTGATCCGGGATCCTGTGCAATTTAGGTTCATTGTAATATAAGGCGTAAACAATGATCTTGCGTCATGCATATCTACGCCAAATTCCAATTAAAGTTTAACACGTTTAGCGCGTAGGTAAATTTTAATGTAAGCATTTACCCTTTTCCCAATTTGTAACTTCACTACGACTTCAAAAAGGAGGAGGTTCTCAATTAGTTTGTATTTGAAGGAATTATGTACTTACTTATACTACTTATACATATACTACCTCCTTCCTGAGTACCATGCTTATTTAATTTTATCAAAATTCAGATCTGATGATTTGATCCAAGAAGAATTGAGGAAACTCCCGGAGGATTGCTATAAAGCGATAGGTCACTATAGTCGAATTACTAATCCACTGGACCAATTTGACATTTAAATTGCAAAAGTTTTTGACGAAAAATAAATAGTGTCGTGACAAACCGATTCAGATGTGAATCATTGATACAGTCATTATGATTTGAAACATGTATTTTTAGGGACCAAGAAGTCACTATTACTATTATGATACTATTACAGCAATATTATTTCACAGTGACATTATTTTCTGTCAAATTGGTTCAGTGGATTACTGATTCGACTATAATATCATTATGGCTGCCAATATATTATACATACATGAAAGTCGTGTGCAGAGGGCATTAACATTATGATATTATTATAATAACCGGTAGTATAATAGTGAAGTAACCGCGACCGGCGAAGGAATTGAGATCTCTTTGACACGGAGGTTCACCATACTGAGATTGTAACCTACATTGATCTTAAGTGAAATGCTACGTTGATTACAAAACTTATGTAATTCAGATTCATATGAGTAAGCTTATGTATTACTTGATTTTTGTATAATAAGTGTTACTATTATTAGTTTTATTATTATAATAATTGTATTATATTAATTAACTCTCTTGCAAGGACCGTGGTCTCACTAGATTTGAGGAATATGTCATTTTGAATTAGGGCGGGAATGTGAGAGTGTATTGATTTAAAAAAACAACTTACATGAAATAACCTATTGTCACTGTCGCTAGTGACATCACGATTCACGAAGTGAAATACCTCAACAAACCATGACAAATAAACCAGTTACATAAATTTATCGGTTCGGATTGGGAATCGAACTCCGGACCCTTTAGGACTCGTACGTAGGTACGTCTCAAATTCTATCTACCTTTCGTATAATTTGCTTTCATTTTTAAACGGTTTTGTTTGGATAACTTACAAACTGGGTAATTGCTTACAAACAGGGTAGTTGTTTGTATGGGTCAAATCTTGCAAGCTTAATCAGACCTACTTCCTTTTATCCTAAGGAGTAAAATATATGCAACAGTTATGCAGTTGTAAGAAATAGGTCGCCAACCTATCGTGGATAGCTTCCGTTTCTAGAAAGTCTCAGCTTCCTTCCTTAGTGTCTCGCGTACATCCAGGGACGAGTTTCGTGTTGAATCAGTTGGATCTGACCAGGATTTCAGAATTCGTTTATTATTTGAGAAGGCATGATAACTGTTTTGAAAGTGATTAAGGCTTGTATTAATAAACCGATCTCGGCTCTAGAGCACGACCTCAGATCTTACGTCACTTTTTCATATAATTTGACATAAAATCAGCACAAACCAAATCTTGAGATCTTAAGGTCCGTTTATTGATACGGGCCTAATAATGTTCGACGGCTTGTGTTAAACGTAAGTGTTTCTCGAAGAGCACATAATGAGGCGTTCGTCGGTCCCTCTTGATATTATTGTGCTACAGTCCCTACACAAGTTATAAGAACTGCCAATATTATCACAGTCGTCAAGTATAATAATTTTGAACGCCTTTGAAGGATAAAACAAGGTGCCTGCCTATTTCTGCCACTTTGATTTCGGTTGGCCACTTAACCGCAGCGTGATGGAATATACTCCTTAGTTACAAAACATACAAGACTTAAACCCGCTCTGAAAGTATTTGAACTTCAGAACACGACGTAAATACATAGTGCCCTGACGCAAATGGCTGGCTCGCTTCAACCCATTAATGGCCCACTACAGAGCAATGGTACTCTTCCATGAAGAGGTCTAGAGCATATTCCACCAACGCGGATTAGTGAAGGGGTTAGTGCAGTGTAGACCAACCCAAGTGTCGGAAGTTTTCATGTCGCCCGAGGACATCCAACATAGCTGTAACGACTATTGACAACCGGGACCAACGGCTTTATGTGCCCTCTGAAGTACGGAAGCACTCAAGAATTATTTGCCACTAGCGGTCACCCATCCCATCCAGCTACTACTTAGATATATTTTGATTTGCTGCTTACAGCGATTGCTTATTTACATGGTAATAATGGCATAGTTATTCCTTGTTTATCTGTGACATTCGAATACGGAATTACGGAAGATATGATGTAATACTCACATGCGGTAACTTTAATATCACTCTCAGAACGAATTAGTCAATGATTTAACTAGTCTTTATGTAGGTAAAAGCATGTCACTGAATATGTGAGATGTAATTATACTAATTATAATAACAAAATAAAAAAACAGATTGCACACTGTTATTAATGTTACAGTCTTACGAAACGTTTCAAACGACTTAGGATTTAGGGTGGCTTGTTAGAGAACGTGAAAAATGTGTATTTTACGTTCAATTGTGGTAATAGTGACAATTTTCTACGGAACCAGTGCATGGCCAATGCGGAAAATTTTCTTGGAAAATTACAATGCAAACTATACTGTAAAGTACGGTTTTAAGATTCACATTTGTGTTTTCAATTGAATAAGGTGTTGCTAAACCGTTTTGAACGACGGGTTTTGAGCTCACCTGTTTATCTCATTGTAATGAGAGTATTTATGACACTTCTACATACACACGCGATTTGTGAAATTCAATATGCATTTTTTTATGAAATGTTATCCGTTTTGTGAACTCGCACATTAATCTAATACCTTTAAAAAAAAAAAAAAACGAGCAATTCTTGTATATATATATATATATAATTGGAATCTCGGAATCGGCTCCAACGATTTTCATGAAATTTAGTATACAGGGGGTTTCGGGGGCGATAAATCGATCTAGCTAGGATTCATTTTTAGAAAATGTCGTTTTATCGGTGTTTTCAGGCAATGATAAACTTCTACAATATACTCTTCCTGACATCTATCGGCAAGTAGTAATACTAAAGCTACTTCAGTAAATGGCGTTGTTAAGCAACACTAAACCGAGCAAAGCTCGGTCATCCGGGTACCTACTGTACTATAATATTATAATACACTTTCATGTTAGTGTAGTCACATAATAATAATTTTGTTAATAACTTATACTTCTATCATGGAACCTACTTAGGTACTTATAAATTGACTTTGAAATGATGATGGTCTTTCACATTTTCTGTTAAGAGCCATTTCGCAAAACTCGGTTGATAAACTATAGGTATTTGAAGCGGCTCCGCGGCGTGATATTGCCTCGCGCGGCTCGCGTCGCGCTTGACCTCAGTTCTGTGCGAGTAATCTTTTTGATACTTTCAATCGTAAAAATTTTAAAATTATGAACATATTATTTTAATTATACACTTTGTGACCACATACATGTATCTGGTTTGTGACAATATAAGTTTATATAACAATTAAGAGTACAATGTAGTAGTACCATTATCGGGAACTTATTTACATAATACATTTTAGGTACCTACTTAGGTACATCACAATAAAGATGTCCAATAGATGCATATTGCAAAAATCAATATTTTGGCAAATCAACGTGAAAAATTAAAAATCACGTTTTTTCAAGGTGATCTATAAAATGCAATATGCGTCCATTTTGCCTGCGATATTCGCAGCGCGTCGAAATACATAGGTATACCTAAATTCAAATCAATCGGAGGGTATAGAACCGGGAAATCCCGGAACCGAAAATCCCGGGATTTACAAAGGAATACGGTACTTTTCAAAAGAACCAGGAAACAAAATAAAAGAACCGGGAAACAAAATAAAAGAACCGGGATTTTCTGAACTTTTGGGAAATAAAAATATGTCGCGTCGTGATACAAAAGATAACGTAAAAATAAAGGTAAATACAATCCATACACAAAAATGATTACAGCTTTAAAAAGAAGATATTCAGAACGTCGGCTACATAAAGCAGCTATACTAATATAATATTATTTACACAACCCAGATCGATATTTTTCTAATATAAATGAAGATGATTTAACTCTTTTTTCTCGTCCAAGCAGTGCTGAATTGTGCAATACAATTGTGTTGCTTTCATACAATTAATACGAAACTTATGTTTGCATGTAAGGTATAATAGTATGATGGTTACTCAATCACGGCAAACGACTATACGGATTTGGGTAGAAAACAGTTTTTCCCTATTTAATGCTCCTGAGAGATAAAATAGGAAACGCGACACTAACTATTTTCACGCGGGGAAAGCCGTGGTAAAATAATCCCGAAAGAACTGAAAATCCCGGGAATCCCGGTTCCAGCATAGGCGAGTACCGAAAATCCCGGTAATTTAAAACAGGATCGGTTTTCGATACCCTAATCATTACCGTGATACAAAAGATAACGTAAAAATAAAGGTAAATACAATCCATACACAAAAATGATTACAGCTTTAAAAAGAAGATATTCAGAACACTATTCTTCTAAAAACGAATTCTTTATTGTTTTCTGTTGGTTTACAAAACAAAATATTGACAATAGTCTAGTATAATAAATTATGAGAAACGAAATTCGCACTTTCCTCCCAAACCACTTGCTCTACAAGAAAAATGTATGGCACATAAAATGTCAATCTTTTTATGGGCTACAACTTTTACTCGATCCTTTCGGAAATCGTCTAGGACGCACCATTTAGGAGATATAAGGAGTTTTCGGAAAATTTGGGGAGGGGGGGGGGGGTAAAAGTGGGTTCAGTAAGATTTAGCAATAAGGTTTGGGGATTTACTAAAGGGGGTTGAAATTTCCGTCTAAACTTGTCTAGGACGCACCGTCTCCGAGATATCCGGGATTTCCGGTTTTCCAAAAATCTATATCCCGATATCCTGATCTGCCGATCTGCGCCTACCTGATGAGTGCGGTATTTGCCCGGATGCCTCCCAGATTATCACGACGCAAAATTCCACTTTTGGGTGAAGAACTGAGGGGGGGGGGGGGGGTATAGGGGGAGGTGAGGGGTTGTGAAGGGAAAAAATGAGAGGGTGATTTGTATTTGTGTTGTGTATTTGAGATACGTGAGTTTTGGGGAGTTGACGGAACTTGGGTGCACGAGAGTTTCCAAACAACGAATGTATTATCTTTGACTAATAATAAGTGACTATAGCTGACTAATGTCGGAGCTTCTATCATTCCAACATTTTGGCTTAGCAATAGGGTCCCGTTGACACCGTTTGGGTACGGAACTCTATAAAGTACAGATTGATCTAAAAGTTGTATAAATAAAGGGTATGTGTATACAAGTTATAATTATTTATTATTTTTTTTCTATGTAAATATGTAATTTACACATATAACAAAAAACCTAAATACTGTAAACAGTAACTAATGTCTAAAAACGGACAATGTTTTATTTCAAATTACAGCAGTGACTTCCAACCCAATAGGGGTTGAATTTCCAAAAATCCGATAGCCTAAAGCCTTCTTCGATAAATGAACTATCCAATACAAAAAGAATTTTTCAATTCAAACCAGTAGTTCCTGAGATTAGCGCGTTCAACCAAACAAACAAACAAACTTTTCAGCTTTATAATATTACAATAGTAATAGTATAGATTAGTATAGATATAGTTATATTTTGTACATATGTATGTTCGTGATTTTCTCCGTTACTACTTACACTACATAAATTGGAAAGAAATAGTTACTTAATTTCTATTGTTTTCTTCAAACCAAAGATGTTTAAAGCAGAATATTACGCAAACGGACCCCTGAATTGAAAAATGGTCTTTTGAAACCTATAATATTTTTGAAAGACCTTTTCAACGATACCCCACATTAAGGGGTAGACAAAGAAAAAATCATACGGAACGGACAGACGGACGGACGGAAGGACGGACGGCCGGACGGGCTAGCCGGCCGGTTGAAATAACGAACGGACTAGACATGATTCCGATTTGACTACAAAACCCTGAAAATTATAGAAAACTAAAAATAATACAATTGACTGTAACTAAAAATTCTCACATGATCAAGACTGTTCAATGGCAATATAATTACGTTACTTTTACGAAATCTATTCCTTAGATGGCTAAAGCAAAAATTGACATAGGTCCGACGTCGAAGACTGCCGGCGCAGGACTGATTTGATTCGCGCCCGTTGGTGTATTTATATGGTAAAGTGAATTCGTTGTAATAAATTATTTTTTGCAGTAAGATAAAAAAATAATTACGTGTCATATTCTACAAAGACCATATTTTATTACTACATTAATTTTTGATGGGAAATACGCTTTATTGAATACAAAAATCGATGGTAAAGTCATGGCATAAACCATGAAAATTGGTAATGTTATTGAATTAATTTTGAAACGAATATTATAGTAATCGTATATCCCTTGTAATAAATGCAAAATATAATATATGAGTGTTCTCTAGACATTTTTTTTTACTCAATTTAATAAAACTTAATAAAGAAAATCAGTGTATGAAATTGACTCTGTCGTCCTTTTGCTGAAAAATAGTTATGCTAGATTGACAGTTACGCAGAAACAAATTAATATTTTCAAAATTCCGGTAAATGAAGATCCAAGATGAAGGATTGATCTATTTTATGAGTTCATTTGCCAGCATTAATATCTTTCTTATGATACTAATTTTTGACATCAAATTCTTCATTCCGCGCGTCTAACCGCGAAATGGCTCTTAAATGTTTCATATGGTGACCTAACGTATAAAAGCTAAGTACCTAATTTGCATTAGGAATTTGCTTCCTCAATAGTTAAACTACTAATTGCATACGAAGTGGCAGCAGTCTTTACCAGACAGAGATTGAAAGATCTGAAATATTAAAATAATAGAAAGTTTTGTGTTAGATGGCCTAGGTTACCGGTCTATTAAGGAAAACTTAATTTGTACTCAAGTCTAAAATGTGTATATTTCCTTGTCACAAGAAGGATAGACGAGTAACCAAGAAGTCAGAAGTGGTTTACGTAAAGCAGACATTTGTCCATCCACTTATTGTCATCGCATTTTCACCATCTCGTGACCCTAATATGGCATCGTTTGAGATTCATCTAGCGGAGAAAAGGGGGCAGATACGTCATGGATATGTGTTACAAATGTATGATTAGGTACTTGGGCAATCGGTGACAACATTTTGGGCTCCGATTTGATTTTTTTTTTGTGGAATGAATAAAAAAATAAAAGGTATTAAATATAGTTTGTTGGTTTAATGTGAAGGCATGTCAAATCATAAACATTTAAAAATTAGATAGGGCAACGCTATTATTTACTTTTACTTGATTAAGTAAATGAGTTACAAACTTAACTTTGGTGTTGGAAAACTATTGTTTACCCTTACAATGACATAGGTCGCGATTAATTTACCAACGGCAAATAAGTAAAAGCTTCTTTTCGTTATGTAACTAGAAATTTCGGTTTTCCGTTTCTTGTGCTAAGTACCTAAAGGCTAAAACATTTTTTCTTACCTAATTTCATGACCCTAAGCCACGGGCAGAGTAACCCTTTAAGGTTTAATTCCTTTGCGAGTGCTAAAATGACTCAAAAATAGGTCATGAACCGTATGTTTTGATTAAGTTGAATTAGGAGCTTGATTTTTTCACAGCTCCAAGGGATAGCACCTCAGTATTGGATATTACTACAAATCCGTCCGTCATCCGTTGAAGAGGGATTACGGATGGACATTGCAGGCATGAAATTTTATATAGGTCCATAATAATCTAAACTCCATCACAACCTAACTGTAACCCTCAGGGCTCCATACCAGAAACCTCATCGACCAACAGCTCAAACACAAAATTTTAAATAGCTTATGTTCAAAAACATTATCAACATCATTATATTTTATTATTTTGTATTTTAAAACCCTTAAAAGTTATTTCCATATTTTCATGGAAGTATTGGAAGTAAGGCTTCCAAAAATACGGATTTTCTAATTACGTATTCAGATACGCATTTCGCTGCTCTAAATACGTAATTACGTAATTACGTAACTGATTTGTTTTTTTAGGGCGCAATTTTTTTGCGTGTAAAATACATTGTTAAAATACAATAGAATAGAAATAAAAAATGAAACATCTTCAAATGTTCACATTTATTATATTAACAAGAAACTGCAGAAGATAATAATTTTAAAATTAAACTCCAGATCTAAAATCAATTACGTACGAATATGCTCAAAGTTTTAATTATTTAATTTTTGTTCTTGATAATATGATCATGATGAAAAAAATCAATTCTCGCAACTCAGTTTTTCTACCGTAAAAATTTGTGAGATCCATGTATGATGGCCAAGTCAATCTATTTATTTAGAACATAAAATATTTTTAATATTGATATGGTCACTGTAAGATGTTGTTAAGTTAGCTAATTACGTAATAACTTAAGACAGAAAGACCCATAAGTTATTTATGCAGTTGGTGTATCTACACTTGCGAGCTTTAAACCGGAATCACCTAAACGGGCATTGTTTAAAACAATTTTAACAAGTTTCATGCAATGAAATTGTAGAGTGTGGTATATCATTTGAAAGGTAATTGTATCGACTTTCATCCTCTTTTGATATCATAACCAAATCTTAGTCAGCTTATATCACGGAACGTAAAACAAAACTCATTAATTTTTGCAATAAAACAAAATATGGTTTGCAAATCCTAAACCCTATAAAAAGGGCCGTGAGTGAATAAATTGTCATCAGTCCAATAATTCACGCAACTGGGAACACAGAAAGTAAAAAAATGGAAACCACACTTGCAGAAGCCGCTCAAATCGTCATTCTAATCCAGCAAGGGTAGTCTCAGCGTACTATCGCTCGTCAGCTTCATCTGAGTCAGTCATGTGTCTCAAAAGTATACCAGAGTTTCAGGGAGACTAGAACCTTAGTGCGAAGATCAGGTTCTGGCCGTCAGCGATACACTTCTGTAAGAAATGACCGTGTTATTGTCTCCACTTCGCTCCGGAATCGATACCTGACCGGCGTTGACGACCAGCAACGGCTCAGAGAAGTTCGAGGGAGGGCTGTCAGCGAGTGGACATTGGGACGAAGACTTAAAGAAGCAAACTTGACCCCAAAAAGGCCAGCCACGGGACCCAAATTAACTGCAGCCCACCGATAAGCCCGGCTTCAATTTGCCCTCGATCACTTAGACTGGGGTATAGAGCAATGGAACCGAGTCTTGTTCTCCGACGAAACCTGAATGTGTCTACATGGTAGCGACCGTCGAGGAAGAGTTTACAGGAGACCGGGGGAGCGATTTGCACAATGCTGTTTTGCGGAAACCATGGCATACGGGGGTGGGTCCTGTATGATGTGGGCAGGGATTTCTATCGAAGCAAAAACGGAGCTGATATTTGTACCCGGTGGAGGTCGGGGAGGGGGGCTAACCGCAGAAAGATACATCAACAACATTCTGCTAGACCATGTGCTTCCCTACGCCGGTTTTATTGGCCAGGATATGCTGTTAATGCACGATAATGCCCGCTGCCACACCACTGCAGAGATAAGACAGTACCTGAAAGAAGTCGGGATTCCCACACTAGACTGGCCAGCCCGTAGCCCTGACTTGAATCCAATTGAAAATTTGTGGGATGAGTTGAAAAGGCGAGGAACGACGACGAAGAGAAGGAAGAACGAATGACGACGAAGATGGCACGGAATTGACGAGGAAGATGGCAAGCTCCAGCGTCGATTGAGGACCTAATAACTGCTTTAGTCGAAGAGTGGCAGGAAATCTCACAAGATTCCATCAGGAAACTCATCCGGTCGATGATAAACCGATTACGAGCAGTCATTAGAGCCAGGGGGTCATTAGAGTAATTAATACAAAATATTGAGGGGGAAGAAAATAAAATTGGAAATAAAATTTTAAGATCTTTTCGTTTTATTCTATTCGTTTAGATGTCCACAATTTCGACATGTTGCACTAATTCTTAAAATTTAAGTAGGAAATATAATTTTTTTTTTACTAGCATTTGAAATCCAATAAAATTACCTTTCAAATGACATACCAGGTCACATTTTATTATTTTACTGCATGAAAATTGTTAAAAATGTTTTAAACAATCCCAGTTTAGGTGGTTCCAGTTTAAAGCTCTCAAGTGTAGAAAACTGGATTGAAATTGCAAAATATTTTAGTTTTTCCTTTATTTATACACTAAACCCTAATTGTGTTCTAAACTTGAAGCTGCACGCATGCTGTCTGCTAGAAGTGCCTCAGAGTTTTGATGATCGGTCAGTCTGTCAGTCAGTGTGTGAGTGATGAAATTAAGAAACTTTGACTAGTTATAATTCTTAAACTTCTGGTTCAAATTGAATGAAATTTGAAATATATCGTGTATATACAATGCCCACTTGGTTACTGAAAATACAGGCTTCTAGCTTTATCGACAACGAAGTTATAGATGTTCGAAAATAGCCTGAACTACTTCGAGAAAAGGGATGGTACTTAAACTGGTTATTAAACTTCTTTCTTTTAAATTAATAATATCTTATCTATGTACTTGTGTTATTATACGTTTATTTATTATCCGTTGCGTTATTATCCGTAATTACGGATTTGAACTCTTCAATTACGTATTTGTGGGACTCTTAAAATCTGTCCGTAATTACGTATTTGCGTAATTACGTAAGTACGTATTGGAAGCCCTAATTGGAAGCCAGTAAAATTTGTATGTGTTACTTCTTACACCAGCCGTCACCACGACGGTTATGCCTATATGGTTTATTCCTTATTCTAAGCCTATATGATTTTACGGAATCCATTATCTGTGACCACTTTAGGTAGCTTTTGTCATTTCAATTACTTACAATACTTACTTACTTACAATTACTTACAGTTACTTACTTACTTTCAATTATTAAAACCTAAATCTTAATTAAGAAACTATTGAATTAATTTGTTATCAATATTTTGGGTCAATAATGAAAAATGAATTAAGAGGCCGTGCCGAAAATTTATTTGACAGAGTTATGTCATATTCATTGCGAAGCTATGTCTGTGTGCATCGTTCACGCACACCTGGCTGAAGTTCGAGCTTAAACAATTTTGATCCTTTAGTTGATAATAATTTTAGGATGCATAGTATGAACAATTTAGAAATAAAAGTCTGGAATGTTTTTGTATATTAGTTTAGTATATTTATTACAATCAAAATGAAAAAGTTTTAGATAAACACACACTAGGTACATATTTAGGTTATTCAGTGTTTTCCTTCAGAGATTTCATTTATGTTTGCGATAAACTTAGAGTGTACAGACAAATTTAACATGTTTCATTGGTACCTACCCGAAAATCAAACGAGTCTTGATTTCATAAAAAATGTTTTTGAAAATGCAATTAAAATTTTAGGCCATAAAATTTTTTTGTGAGCTCTGGGACTAAATATGTTGTCATATTCATAACCTATTAAATTGGCGTATTATATAAACTTAAATTTAAAATTTAAAAAACCCGGACTCAAAAAAACAACAAAGTGTGATTAGGTAAAAAGTAAAAAAATCATACAATAAACCTAGACACGCGGCAGCATGTCAAGCCAAGTTCAAGCAAAGGAACTGGCTAGCCAGCGCCGAGTGTAATATTACATGAACCACTTGGTGCCACTTTTGACCCTTCTATAACTCAAAACCTCTATAACAAAAACCTAAACACATAAAACTACGTGTGTTTAATTACATCCATAAGGACATATAGAAGCCCAAATTTCATGAAGCTAGCTCAAACGGTTATAAAGATATGAAGGTCAAAAAGTCGTAAATTTTAGCACTGACTGACTGACTGACATATAGTACCTAAATCTAACCTACTTCCAGATGACCTAGAAGGATGAAATTTGGAATTTAGCGCGGTAATTATGTGTAAGCGTAGGAACAAATCAAAAAATAAAAAAGTCGAAAAATAAGTGGTGTCCCCATCACAGAAAAAACTTGTAATATGCGCTTAACAACCGGTGTATCGTCTGCGGCACGTGGCATTGCCTAGTTTTCTTTACAAAAAGTAATGATATCCCACCAAAAACATAAATGTAAAAAAGGAGAGCCAAGTTCAATACAAAAATTATGCTTGGCTGTGGGCTTCGTCGCAAAAAGAATGGAGATCTAAATGAGTGCCAAGTTCTATGCAAAATCGAAATATGTATTTATAGGAACAAAATAACATTATGAACAAGTATTAAACTCTATTTCTTTGCTTTATTGGATATCTATAACAATTGCTGTTATTTAAAAATGTGAGATCTTAAAGTAGGTTAGATTTGACTTGGCCAGTTTTCATTACATCAGTCATTTTATAAAGTTATTCAACATTTTAATTCTGATAAAAACTGGTATATAAAAATAGTAAATACTTCATACACCTACGATATGCCGATGATTTATAGTTATCCTGGCGGGTTCACTGGAGGAACTTGGTACAATGCTCGGAAACTTGAACAGCGCCTTACAACGGGTGGATCTTAAGATGAACATGGACAAGACGAAAAACATGTCAAATGTCCATGTCACACCCATACCGGTTGTTGTTGACGGCGCTGCTCTCGAAGTTGTAGACGAATACATTTACCTGGGACAATTGATCCAGATGGGTAAGTCCAACTTCGAGAAAGAAGTCACTCGTAGAATCCACCTCGGATGGGCTGCATTGGGAAACTGCGTCATATCTTGTCGTCCAAAACACTACCTCAGTACCTGAAGTCGAAGGTGTTCGAGCAGTGTGTGTTGCCTGCGATGACATACGGATCCGATACGTGGTGCTTCACTAATCCTAATCTATGCTTGATGCTATGTAGGCTATGCTTGGTATTTCTCTGCGTGATCGAATTAAAAATGAGGGGATCCGTAGACGAACAAAGGTAACCCATATAGCTTTAAGAATTAGCCGGCTGACGTGGCAATGGGCTGGCCACACAGTTCGAAGATAACCGTTGAGGAAGAAAGGTAATGGAATGGCGCCCACGTCTCGGAAAAATGTCGTCTATGTCCAGCAGTGGACCTATCAAGACTGATGGATGGGTTTTTAATATGGAGCCGTCCCCCAACACGACAAAGTTTTATGTAGTTAAATTAAATAATCTATATATAAAAATCAATAGCTGTTCGTTTGTCTTGCTAAAACTTGAGAATAGCTGGACCGATTTGGCTAATTTTGATCTTGAAATATTTGTGAAACTTCAGGGAAGGTGTAAACGGTGAGAAATATGAATATTAAGTAATGAAAAATACTAAAAACAAACAAATTGTTCCTAGCTGTAAAACATTTGATATCTTTTGTCAAATTGTCATTTGGTTGTCAGATATTTATAGGTGCGTTCAGAAATTTGTCTGTTTCATAGCTGTAGTATGAGGTCTGATTTCTTTGAAAACTTAACGACCATAATTATCTTTCTAATGTAACCATCAGCGACATATCTAACTTTTTTATTTTATAACTGACAGTCGAGAGAGAGGGAGAGGGGAAAGTGAAGGGAGATGGGGCTCGAGGGAGACCTCGAGAGGGGTGAGTTGTTAGGCAGTACAGAGTTTGCCGGGTCAGCTAGTACATTTGTAATATTCATGTTATTTATGACTTTTTGAAAATTTATTTTATGACTTTTTACAAATTTAGACTTTTTGTTCTTTTTTGAGTGGGGGTTTTTTAAATTTTTAATTTAAGTTTTATTTTACGGGTTTTAAACTTAGATTTAGGCAGGACGTATTTTCTTGTTTCAAAATGAAATATAGGTAGTACAAATCGTGTTATACCATTGGGGGCCATCCATTAATTACGTCACACGTTAGGGGGAAGGGGGGGTCGATGTAGTGTGGGGTGGAAGGGGTGCTACTATGTCGTGACGTCACATTTCAAAATCTTATAATATGTATAATGGTTAGTATTAAAACACGAAATTTGAGGTACCTAATAACGAAATACTTAAAAATATTTTCAACCCTACCTATATGCTCATAAGGTTTAATTTGTTGATTTTTTTTTTACACAAATAAGTTAACGCTTGACCACAATCCCACCTGATGGTAAGGGAACATACCAAAACCACGTAACCCATTTTTTCAAACTTTTTACCCCCCTCCTCCCCTTCGTGACTATTCGTAGTATATGAGAAGACCCCCCCTCCCCTCTAGTTTTCACGTGGTAAATGATAAATACGATTTTCAATACTTTTTTGCAAAAACAGAGTTAAAAAATAATTGTGGCGCAATGGTTGCTAAAATATTGACTACGTGACAAAAACCTAAACCCCCCCCCACCCCTCTGTGACCAATCGTGGTGTTTTGAAGACCCCCCTCCCCCCCTAAATAAGGCACGTGGTTTTGGTATGTTCCCTAAGTGAAGATGTGGTCCAAGGTGGTAAGCACATTAACTTAGTAAAAGCCTATTCACTCTTTTCTTAAGACATCCACATCATAGGCAGGCGGGAACGCCGATGAAGGCAATTTATTCCAGTCCTTGGCGATGCGTATAATAAATGACGAGGCAAACCGCCTCGTCCTTACCAGCGGGATGTTCACAACAAAAGGATGGATCCCCACCGTGTGTCGTGACGTTCGATGGAGAAATGGAGATGGGGGAATTAAATCAAACAATTCCTGTGCACGCTCTCCGAAATGTGCCCTGTAGTAAACCGAGAGGCTGGCTACTCTACGCCTGTGCTCGAGGCTTTGCAGATTGGTCTCAACCAAATCTGGGTCACCAATGAGCCTCTTCGCACGCCTCTCCATCGAGTCCAAGGCAGAAAGGTGACATTTGGCTGCACCTACCCAAATGTGCGAACAGTACTCCACAAACGGCCGAACCTGAGCTTTATACAAGGTTAAAAGTTGCCTCGGTGTGAACCCATCCAGCGTGGGATTGGGGTTAGTATTCCAAGCCACCCCAATACGGCTAAAAATTGTAAAGTATATTGTAAAGTCTACTTAATATTTTGCGGGATTTTGGTACAACTTCATAAGACATGTCCCATTCTTGCTTTTTCATTCCTTTGAACATAATAATATACCTAGGTATCTATTTACACCTATTATTCCATTATATTATACACTAGGAAATCGCCCTCGCCTCGCTTCGGGAAAATATTAAAAAAAATATAGCCTATGTCACCCGGGGATAGTGTAGCTTCCCTACAGTGAAATAATTTTTCAAATTCGGAGCCTATTCAAAGCAAACAAACAATCAAATATTTCCTCTTTTTATAATATTAGTATAGATAATACAGGTACACTGATTCGTGAACTGCAAATGTAACTTTGTAATCCTTTATATTTATATAGGATTACAAAGTTAATTATGCAAATATTGTATCTAGAAAACTGGACCGAAATTGCAAAATATTTTAGTTTTTCTTTGATTTATACACTAAACCCTAATTGTGTTCTAAATTTGAAGCTTCTATGTCTGCTAGAAGTGCTTTAGAGTTTTGATGATCGGTCAGTGAGTGGCGAAATTAAGAAACTTTGATAATTCTTAAACTACTGGTTCAAATTAATTGAAATTTGAAATATACGGTATATTTCAACCGTATATTTCAGTTTATACAATGCCTGTTTGTTTACTGACAATTCAAGCTTCTAGCTTTATCCACAACAAAGTTATAGGGGTTCAAAAATGGCCTACACTCACGCCAAAACTTAGTAGGTATAACAAAAAAAAGCTCAAAAATGATGAAGTGTCGTACAAACTTACAACCCGTTAGTTTGACACCTTAGGAGGATGACTTTAATGAAAATAATGAAACCGTGATACAGTTATTTTTGTTTCCAACTATAAGCTTTTAACTTCAAAATGACGAGTTTCCATACTAACTTGCACCTCCTAAATTAACTCTTTAAGGGATGACTTTCTAAAATTCACGAAGTCGGTTTGTATGACTTCCAACCCCTACTTTTACCCCTTAATTAAAGAACGGATTTCCAAAAATCCGTTCTTAACTGACGTCTCCTTGGCATAAACTATGTTCTTGCCAAATTTTATTTTATTCGGTTCGGTAGTTTCTTATATTTTTTGTTTAGTCAGCGGTGAGTCTCCTTTCGCTTTTATATAATATATATAGATAATGTATTATGGAATTGAACAGTAATTTAATTATTATTTAATCTCTTAAACATCATCAAACATTTTAATTGATGATAAGTACAAATAATAAAATATAAATAATAAAACAAACTATTCCATTTCTCTGTGCTGTTTAGTTTTCTCCATTTTACGTTTTGACAAGCATAAACAAAAGATAAAAACTTTTTACGCTAGTACAAATTCATACAAATTGTTAAACAAAAAATTGCGCAGAGCGACACACATCCGGCGTCGATGAAGACCGCAGTCGACTGAAGAGTAGGCATGGCACATTTCGCGTATCGCTGGTTTTATCGCTCGCGATAAAATTTTCGCGTGTCGCGCGAGTGACATAGAACGGAACGCCCTGCTACATATCGCGAGCGCGATATAAGTTCACAGCTCCATATTACGCGACTCGCGAGTAGTCGCGAGTCACCGGCCAAGCTACATTATATACCTATCACAGAATTCCATCGTGCGAAAGAGAGAAAGCAATATTTGTGATTTGAGCGACACAGTGCCATCAGCTTGAAGAAAGAATTTGTTTAAGTGAAATTGTATCTTATTTTCAGCGGCATTAGACTTTAGTTTGTCTGATTTTTTTAATTTGCTACGTTATAAAAACTTGAAATGAAAATAAGTCTTATATTTTTAAACACGGTAAGGTTTTTATAGAACTATGTAGATACTTGAAATTGTTTTTAATGCTAAAATCAAGTCGTGATTCGTGATAGTCGTACTCGTAATGTAATTTTTACTTAAGTCCGATTTACACGTATTAGTAGTAAAGTAGATAACTTAATTTTAAGTAAATTAATACGTGTAAACAGACAATTTATTTACTTTTTAATTTAAACCTCCAATTAATCTACAGTTTTTCTTAATTTTTATATTACTAGCGCCATCTATTTTATTCGCTGCGTAATAGATACCAAACTTAGGAATAAACCGTCTACCACCAAAAGATGTCTCTGACCAAAATAAACTTTACAAACAAAGTCAGAAATTAAAAATTATTATGAGTTCAAATATGCTACCGATGACCATTTAAAGGGATTAAAAAAAAATATGTACGATTTTAAAAATAAACATGAAACTAAAAATCAAGAGTATGTTCAAATTGAAAACGAGGAAGTCTTGGTAGAAATTGTGTAAAGGAGAGGTTCAAAAGTGGTCCTTTATTCCAAAGAAATTTGTACAGCCATAATTTATATTTCATTTGAAGCATAATATTTTCTAATCTACTTGAAATTTTAAGACGTATATTTTATTGATCCTCCATATTTTGGAAAATTGATGAAATATATTCATCATAATTTGAAGGTGGAAAGGAACGCAAAGGATTTTTTCTAACAGGTACATACGTCCTTTTCACGAATTATGAACATATGTGAGGTCCACCTATTATATTATTATGTTTTCAATACATAACTATTATATTTAACGTTGTAAATCGGTGTTGTAAATGTATTAAATAATAACATTAATTGTAAACCAAAATCATAAAAGTCATGAAACGAAACGACATAGATCCTAGTTTGATATTAGTAACTGTCAGTGTAGAGAGTCAAATGTCAATCAATCAAATTCAATTGTCAAATGTCAATATTGGACTGAACCATGGATATATTACTCTAACTGGATAAGTAACTTTGTAGAGGTACCTGAAGATTGATAGCATCATATCAGAAGTACCAATTTTGTATTGTGTCCATGTTATCTATAGTCCCAGGATATATCATTCGATTGTGATTTTTTTATAATGATATAAAAACATCTAAGATTAATAACAAATATTATTATAATATAGATGTAGCGTAATTGTGTACCTTTATTTTCAATTCACTCTTAATGCAATAAATTAAATTCGGTAATTTTGAAGAAATTCAAATAAATTGATCTTCAGGTACCTCTAAAAAGTTACTCATCCAGTTAGAGTAATACATCCATAATCAAAACAAAATGTCAACGTTAAATCATCACTCAATGTCACTGTCAGTGTCAGGTTAGAGTTGCCAGAACTTAAAAGTGCCCAGTGTGGCTAGCTTTTTATCTATCTACGGAAATTCAAACATAAAAAAGGAGGGAGGATGCTTTTTTATTTTCACAAGCTTGTCACAATCGGAATAATTTTCACTTTCTCCACATCCAAGTTTTGTTTTTGTACAAATTTAGGACCAGCCCCCATACATTTTTGAACATCTCCTTTGATTTACGAATAGAAGTATAATTTTCTTACTATTTTATATAGTTTTTAAGAAAAGCTGTAGATTTACAGTAATTTAAGTAGAATTTTACAGTTTTCTACAGCTTTTTGAAAGCTTCTTTACAGTTTTAAACAATAAATTCACAAAACAAAAGAAATCAATGATACATCCAGCCCGAAATAGTACTTTTTTAAATTACCATAGTAAATAGCACAGATTACTATACATGTAGCTAGTACACGTCATGGCACAGAGTACTTTTCCAGAGATCGAAAAAATCAATTTAGGTAGTGAAAGATATCGAAAAGATGACCACTATCATACTTGTAGAGTGTCTTAAGAGTTAAGACCATTAAGACCTTTTTTTTCGCGCTCACCTCTATTAATTAAAAAACCTAATACCGAGTTGGCAGCACTGTGAATAAGTGAATCAACATGCGATAAGTCACTATAACTGCGACATAACTGCCGCTAATAAATATCGCGGTAGCGCGATTTATCACAGGTGATATAGCAGTGACAAAAAAAAAGAACTTCGAGACGCGATCGCGAAATAAAAGTAGCGATATTTCCCATCGCTACTGAAGAGTGAAGGCAGATCATAATGACAGTGATGGAATGACTTTTTGTATGAAAATTGTGAGATAGTTATACTGAGCTTGCGCTCGGAAATGAACGACATAAGCGCCAAACAACATTTTTATTTATTAAAAAAAACTACTTCATGGATATTCACAAAAAGATACATGGATTTAGATGTGATAATTTACTATGTTTTAAAAAGAATTCCGTGCACAAATGGGTTAAAATATCGCGGTGGTAAGATATAATGTAAATAATTAGAGCCAAGTTTATGATTTTTTTCTATCGAGAAAATTTCACGCAATCGTGTTTTCATTTTCGAGCAGATTTAAAGTATATAGTCAAGAAACATATACCTAAGTATTACGTTGATAGCGTATAAACTTTACGAAATATGGGGAAAAGAATATCAACCAAATTCCCGCTGTAGCGCCTTAAATGCAAAAAAAAAACGAAATGTATAGAGTTTGTGCTACCTAATGTTAAAAAAGTCAGCAAATCTCTTAAACTAAATAACGAAACATTGCATATGGAGGAATCGACGGTCTTTTTAGGGGTGACCTTAGATAGTAAACTTCAATGGGGCCCACATATAACAAATCTCGCGACAAAACTCGGTAGGGCTGCTTTTGCTGTTAGGAAAATAAGGCAGTATACAGACGTCGAAACTGCTAGGATAGTTTATTTTGCTTATTTCCACAGTGTTATGTCTTATGCCATCTTGCTGTGGGGCAAAGCAGCCAATATAAAACAAATTTTCATACTCCAGAAACGGGCAGTTAGGGCTATTTATAAACTTAGGTCTCGGGAATCTTTGCGTGAAAAGTTCAAGGAAATAGGTATACTTACAGTAGCTTCCCAGTATATCTTTAACAATGTAGTTTTTATACGGAAGAATATAAACGCGTATAAACAAAATTTTGATATTAATAATCGCCATACGAAAAGAATGCATCAATTAGTTACGCCTTCGTTCCGCCTAAGTAAAGTGCAGCGATCTTTCATAGGCCTTGGTATACATTTCTATAATAAAATCCCAAAATGAATACGTGACTTGCCAATATAAACTTTCAAAAAACGTGTAAAGACACAATTGTTAGTCAAGGGATATTATAGTGTAGACGAGTATTTAAATGACAAAGACGCATGGAAATGACCAGCTCTGCAACCAGTTCCGCTCAGAATAGTAAATACTTTTGTATTATTATCTTTTTTTGTAATATTTTTTTAAAAGATGTGCTGAGGAGTTTCTTTAGGCTTTTCTTCTCATCCACGACAAAGCACCTTCCGAAAAGCCAAAAAATGACGTGCATAAGCGTATCAGTGATACCTATATGAATAAAATATTTTGACTTTGACTTTGAAAAATTATTACACTTTATTAAAATGTTATTGATTAATATCCACATTATCCACGATATTTGTTCCTCGTAACTAAGAGTCCTGACTGATGATTTATGCATGTGCACAGCTATAATAACAAATTTGAATTTTCATTGGGAATAATTATTAACAAGCTGCACTGATTTACAATGGCTATCCCATAGGACTATTATGTCCATAAACGGCAATTCAGTCAATTTTATCATTCCGGAAGTTCAGCAAAATAATAATATGATTAACATATTACTCATATTAGTAGTTGGTTTTATTAATAAATAAGATCAATTTTACTATATAGTTAGTCTTGTTCGGAATAAAATGTGAAAACTTCTAGAGTATAAGAAATAGACTAATAATATTCAGGAAAGGTCCATCTAAGGTTACAAAATACTGGAATTGCCTTAACAGTTTACTATTATACACTGTATCGCTTTGTTACTTACGAGTAAAATAACCAGACAGGCCACTTTAGACCAGCAAAAAATGAAATAACCAGGATACTACCTCGCCAACTTTGCATTTAAAATCAAATGGCCTCCAAGGCCTTGATCTAGCCGAATGCATAAAAACCAAACCAATGTGCATTATTATTATCTGTACTTGGTTGTATGGTAAAACCATCTTCATTAGATTTTAGTCTCCATATTAGGTACAGACTACAACTGAAATACATCGTCGTGTAAGAACCGAAACAGAAAATCATCGTACAAATGGCTTGTAAATAATAAACACTTTAGACTCATTATAAAGAAATCATTAAATTATATTTTATTCCCCATTGTTAGTAATTTAGTTTAGTAATACAATAATTGGTCCTTCAAGCCGGATCAAGGAAATCTTTGAAAGTCTATCACACGACCCTGGCAACACACGAGCAACAACTGGGCACTTTGAAGGGTTTCTCGAAGACCTCGTCTTTGGAGTTGAGGGCCACCATGTGACGGAACACGTATTTCTGCACGCACCGAGCATCGTAGCCCTGCTGGAAGACTGCTATTGGCGAGCAGGCGGCTTTGAATTGGCTGAAATTAAAAATATAAATAGTTTAAAAACTAAATATAGGCTTTTATAGCTTTTTTATGGAAATAGCCGGCAAACGAGCTGACGATCCACCTGATGTTAAGTGGCTATCGCCGCCCATGGACATCAGCAAACACCAAAGGCATCACTGATGCGTTGCCGGCCAGGAAAGAAAGAAGAAAAAGAAAGAAAGAACTGGATCTCAAGCCTTCACTATATGCTTTCAATAATATTCTAAAGCAAAAAAAATGCGACTGTGTTGTGAAGCGTTAAGGAGTTCTCTCGTCTTGAGCCAATCCTGAGTGTACGCACACAAATAGGGTGAGCTAAATAAAAGCGTTCAATGTGATAAATACCAATGTCGGACTGTCTTTGTTCTATAAATCAAAACTATACTTTTGTGTAACTTGGAGTAAAAGGGGGTTCGAGAATCTTATACTCAACGCACATAATGTTCGTCCGTATCGTCACGTGCCGCATTTGTATGAAATCATATGAAAGCCCGATCCGGTCGCTTATGTCTTAAGGTCGTAGCTCATTTATACGACACTGATCCCACACCGCAACTGCACAACACCGCCTGTAAAGCAAGCAGACAACTCGCTTCCCCGCGCCTACTGCTAGCAGGCTACACGCTTCCCCGCGCCTACTGCTAGCAGGCTCCACGCTTCCCCGCGGCTACAGCTAGCAGGCTACACGCGGACCCTGCGCCTTTCACACGTATGCGACGGAGCCAGTTGCGACCTCCATCCACCCGCGCACGTACGCCGTCCGTTAGCGGGCTTCAAGCCAGCAGCCGCCGTGCTCAAAGCATGCGGGCCGCTCGCTTGAAGTATGCGGTACGCCAGACGTTAACTATTGAGGGGCAAGGTTGCGGTTAGCTTGCTTCCCGCGCGCGGCCTGCTAATTTTTGTTGTTACTGTAAAGTGCACCTACAGAGCACGATTTTAATTTTATATTTGAATTCTCATACTTCGGTTGGGTGGGAGCGATGTCGTGTAGATGGGCTACGACCTTACACTAATCGGCACTGCCATACATCAACGTTTAAACAGTTCCGTCGATCGCCATGAATCATAAAACTCAATAATTATTTGTATTAAACACAACTGTTTTACCACAGATAAATTATTTCAGTGCACTACATTGTTTTCGTAACTTACGTGCAAATTTCAACTCGAAACCTTTGCTGCGGATTGTCTTCGGTATTTATTACTTACTCTATGCCACTTTTCATCAGCATCCATTGCATATTGTGGAACATAAAGCTGTAAAAAGTTAGAATTTTTGTGTTAATAACAATTTAAGTTGTAAAATTTACCAAAAGAAGCAAAATTATTGGTGATAGATAGAGGTCCTTAGCTAGACCCTATGTGACGCAATGACATCTATTCTAGGAAACTAGATATATCTTTATGAAAAGCGCATTAATCTTTAAAGTGAATAAGATCACTTTCTAACATGGTTTTCGTGGCTATTTTGGGAAACAGTTGCCGATAAATAAAAGGTCGCACTGAAAACCAGTAGCCGTGGTTCGCCGCGGCATGATGCTGAGTGCGTACCTTTTTGTAGAGCACTGCTGCAACAGATTATGTCAATTTGTATAACGTAATTACTGTTTGAATTACATTTTGTAGCCTGTTGCATATTGCTTTACGAAATAAATCATTTCTTTCTTTCTATCTATTACGCGTTCACTTCAAGTTTGCCCTCGTCGTAGGTATGTATTTTTAGGACCTCCCTTACAACAGCTCACAGTATGGGGTAGGTCTCTTGTGTATTCTGTGGGGTGGGTAGACGAGAAAAAAAAGTAAGTATGTAGCATTGAAGTATAATATTGTCATAGAACAGACAACTCGAACAAAATGTGTGTCCCGCCCGGGAGGTTCGATTTTCAAAATTGAGCCCCCGTTCTCCTTTCAAAATCGAACGAATCTATTGAAGATTGAAGCCACGTGGCGCCAATGCATTGGGACATACATGGTGTTCGCGGTGTCGGTTCTATACGCTAGTAATAATACTTCAATGGTATGTAGCGTATGTGGGGTAGGTATCTTGACACACAAATTAATTATGAAAATTTAATAAAATAATTAATTTGAAACTAAAATATTTCCTTATTTGTTTTAAGTTTCCAATTCTTTCAGTGGTCCCAGTTACTGATTATAATTTAGGTAGATACCTACCCAATATGTAGGTTTTACTGCTCTGTTTATACTTTAGGTATAGGGTTAGGGAAATAATGAGAGAACACGTCTTATTATAAAAAAGGATTTATTTAAAAGTATTCGTCGAGCTTTTAGTTCCATAACGACTAAGAATGCCAAATTTTTCACAAAAAATAACTACATAATAATCGGCTGTCCCATTTCAAAACATAGCAAGTATATTAGACCAAATTTTACAGGAGAGCAAAAAAACATGTTTTAAGGTAGCCTTTCTAAACTATACAATATCTGTTGAGAAATTGTTGTTTTGAAGAAGAAGTAGTCCGGAAATCTTAACTTGATATATAAATTATTTGTTAAGATTTAAAGTACAAGTTTTATAAGCTAAACTTATTTTGAAAATAAAAGTCTACGAAAAACTATACCCTCAAAACAATTTCAAAACCTAGTAATATCTTTGGCACTTCATCGCTTTTATCTTTCTCTTAATTTCTTCCTCGTAATAAGAACAATCCGCACATTTATCGAATTTTGGCATATTAAATGAGATATTTAATTTTTTATTGTTCGCCTGTAAATCTCGACACCGCAACGGAAAGGATGAATCCGTTTTAGTGCCGATAATTTTTGAAACAAAAAAAATAATAGTAGGATGAAACCCATTGCAAAAGTAAGAGAATATAACAAACATGAAAGGTAAAATAATTTACGGGCGATCTGAGGTGGGGGAAGGGGGGGTTTAAGGGTAAAAAACGGTTTATCTCAATTTCCAGCAAATTACAAATCCTATTGAAAAAAGTTAAATGGCAAAGTTGTAGGTAATAAAAAGATCTAAAACTTTTGTGTGTTCACTTTTTTACATAACCTCGAAATTTATGTGAAAAATTCAAATAATCAACTTTTTGGTTTTTTATTTTTGTTGGGGTGTTGTCATATACCCGGGTTTCCTAAAATTGGTGGTAGGGAATGAAATCGAAAGTGGACTGTATTATAGGGATTTAAGTGTCCATTTCTGAGCAACACACAACAATCGATAATGTATGCACCAAAAAGGGAATCCACCAACCTTATTCCGTCGCGTGGCGTCGCTCGAGACCTCGGCGCCGAGATGGTAGGACTGTTTTCTGCGTTGCACCAGCTTGACTTCCACTCCACTCCGTAGTCCGTATCAATGATCCTTGCGGCCGAATTACCAGAAGGATGACGAACGAAGCGAATTGCACACCGAATTATGTGATAGCAAGATGTCGCGTGCCGAACCGCGAAACGAACTTTTTTCGACTGGTTGTCGGCGGCGGCGCGGCGCTTGCGCACGTCGAACGAAAATAAGAGGGTAGAATCCAAATTGATGCACAACAAAATATTAATTGTAAATGTGTTGCCAGAATGGAACGAAACTATGAAATATTAACGAACACCGCCCACCGTTAAAATGTAATTTTAACCAGGAGAAATTCTATCGAAATCGAAAAGGGGAAAAAAGTTAACAAGAAACTATTAATAATAGAAATTTACATTAAGCTAACATTAAACTAAATCTATAATGAAAGGGGGGGCTATGAAAGGTTATTTAATCTGAAATTGGTAAGGGACACAACCTGTGTACAGGTCGCTTTAAATATCCCTGTTGAGTTTTAAGCGAAACAGCCCGAACAACGCCATCCTTGGAAGGGTACACTTCAGAGACGCGGCCTAATTTCCACTGTAGTGGATGAACATTAGGATCGTTAATGAGAACTAACGCCCCGATTCGAATGTTCTCACTCGTTTTCGTCCGTTTGCCTCTCTGTTGAAGAGTGTGCAGGTATTCCCTGTGCCACCTGTTCCAAAATGTCTGAACGATACGTTGCAATAGTTGCCAACGTGATAAACGATTTTCATTTAGCTCAGTTACGTTATAATCTGCGAATGAATTCAGCGGCTCACCGATTAAAAAATGTCCCGGCGTGAGAGCAACGAGATCATTTGGATCTGAGCTAAGCGGACACAGCGGACGCGAGTTTAGGGTGCATTCGATCTGCGTTAAAACGGTCGCCATTTCTTCGAAGGTGAGAACCATGTTGCCGACAATACGAACGAGATGCGATTTAATGGATTTAACTGCAGCCTCAGCCATGCCAGTGAAGTGAGGTGCAGCAGATGGGTTAAAATGCCACGTAATTTTGTATTTTAATAACGAATGTGAAATAAATCGGTTTTCAGTTTTTATTAAATTGAATAATGACCGTAGTTCACTACTGGCACCAACGAAATTGCGACCATTGTCGCTGTAGATGTCCGAACACATTCCACGACGACTGATGAAACGTCGTAAAGCTGCCATGAAAGCGGCAGTTGACAGATTTGAAACTAGTTCAACGTGTAACGCACGAGTTGTGAGACACGTGAATACGCAAATATATGACTTTTCCCTATGAGCCTTACGAATAGTACCTGATTTAGTTAAAAGTGGACCGGCGTAGTCCACGGCTACCTTAACGAAAGGCCGTACTTGCCGCACTCGAGCTTCGGGCAAATCCGCCATTTTAGGCTCTAGCAGAGATGGTCGCTGTCGGTAGCATTTCATGCAAAGAAAGATACGTTTTTTGACTACACGTCTGGCCGAAACTATCCAGTAATAACGTGCGATATACGAAAGAGTGGCTTGTAAACCCGAATGTAAATTAATTAGATGAAAATGATCGACGATTAATTTGGTGAAATGACTTTCTGGAGGAAGAACCAACGGATGTTTGGTATTGAATTCTCCTTCAGAATTTTTTAAACGACCGCCCACCCTGATTAGTCCCTGCTCATCAAGAAATGGGTTTAAACGTTGAAGTCTATTCGAACATGACTTCATCGATTCTAAGCTGCGAATATCAGCGGCGAACCAGATATGTTGAACAATGCTTACGAGACGAAGTGAAGCATCGTGTAATTCCGTTACTGTAAGAGATCCAGTATGTCTAGTTTTTGAACGACAGTTATTAATGAAACGGATACAATACGAAATAACTTTTGTAAGTTTATGATATGAAGAAAAACGAATAATAAAATCAGGCTCTTCCAGTTGATGAGCAGAATGAGCGCTGACCTTTGGCATTTGACGACGCTCAGGGACCTTTGTGTGGTTAATATCAACATTAGATACTGGCCATTGCTCTTCTGGTAGAAGTAGCCATGATGGACCGAACCACCAAAGGCGATGCATCCAGATTTGCGAAGGTGACAGACCCCGAGAGGCACTGTCAGCAGGATTATCCGAAGACCGAATATGCCTCCATTTTTCAGGAGCGATAATATTTTGAATTTCAACTACCCTATTGGCTACGTAGGTGGTCCAATTATGTGGTGCAGCACGCAACCAACATAATACGATACTCGAATCGGTCCACGCAACCTCATTGACGATGGGTATTCTAGTTCCAAGCGAACGTCGAACGAAAGTAAATAACGAAGAAAGTAACGAGGCAGAGCATAACTCCAATCGCGGCACGGAGAGTTTCTTAAGTGGAGCAACTCTGGACTTGGCTATCAAAATATGAACACTCACGTGCTGTATGACTCTGAGATAAATAACCGCGGCATATGCAGCTTCCGAGCTGTCACAAAACCCATGAAGCTCAACACGACATGAATTTGTTGGAATAAAGCGAGGTATTTGGACTTTGACAAGTTCGGGAAATTCGGACACGATGCGCAACCACTTTAGACGAATGCCCTCTGGAACCTCTGCATCCCAGTCAATCCCAGCTAACCAAGGTTCTTGTATAAGAATTTTGGCAGCTATGATGACCGGACTCAAGAAACCGACAGGATCGAAAATGCGTGCAGTTTCAGACAAAATAACACGTTTTGTAACCTTGTCGTGCAAAGGTTTGACATGATATGAAAATATATCTGTAAGGGGTTGCCACGCTATTCCTAAAACCTTAATCGAACTGTCTTCATCTAAGGACACTGTGGAAGACTCGATATCCTTAGCCGAATCTGGAAGACGTTGTAGGAAGTCCGAACTATTTGAACACCACTTTCTGAGTTCAAATCCACCTCTTTTAAGTAATTCGAAGAGTTGACTTTGGAGGTTGAGTGCGGAGTCAAGAGAATCGGCACCACTAATGACGTCATCCATATAAGTGTAACGCCGAATTATTTCTGCAGCTTCAGGGTACTCCGATTGATGATCCGCTGCTAACTGCTGAAGAACTCGGATAGCTAAAAATGGTGAAGACGAAAGACCGTATGTAACGGTATTTAAACGATACACTTGCGGTGCGTCATGTGGGTTAGTTCGCCAAAGAATTAATTGGTATTTACGGTGCTCCTCAGCTACCAAAATCATACGAAACATTTGACGAATGTCGGCGGTAAAAGCTACACGATGAAATCGAAAATTACAGATGAGATCTGCCACATCCCGTTGTAACTTCGGTCCAATTAGTTGAGTGTCGTTTAGCGAATTTCCTTGACTCGCTACAGCAGACGCGTCAAAGACAACTCTCAACTTTGTTGTCGAACTTGAAGGCCGAAGTACTCCGTGATGAGGAATGAAATAATGATCTCCTTCAATATCACCTGAAATCAGCTCCATGTGACCTGATTTTAAATAATCCTGCATGAAATCGAAATATAAAATACGAAATTGCTCATCACGAGCGAAACGACGTTCCATCGAAATTAAGCGCTTTAACGCTAACGAACGAGATTCACCTAAGGGAGGCTCACCATCCCGAAATGGAAGTGAGACTACGAATCGACCTGACTCCAATCGCTTGTGAGACCGAACGAATATATCTTCACATAATTGGTCGTCAGGGGAGAGTACTGGGATTTCTGGAATCGATTCAATTTCCCAGAATTTACGAATAGTTTTATCAAGTTCTTCTTGACTAGAAACAACGAATGACGAAATATTATTATAAGAAGAACCGACACGAGTACGAACGAATTTAGGGTCGACTTTCCCAATTAAAAGCCAACCGAGCAGACTGGATATGGCCATGGGTGTACCAGTAGGCCCACGAATTGTTTCACCGACGAATATATCGTCGTAAATATCTCCTCCTAATAGAAGTTCTACTGCAGAGGGTGAATCGAAGTTAGGATCAGCGAGAACCAAATGTGATAGATGCGACCATGATTTACTATCGAATGAATGCGAAGGTTTACTTGAGGTTATATGATTTAAAACTAAACCACAAAAATTAAACTCAGGTCCCGAATTTAGCCGCGATCTTATGACGGTTGTAACTGAACCCTTTGAACGAGTCGAAAGATCACCGATGCCTTGAATAGGCGTGCTGCTTTTGTGCTGTGACAAGCCTAAGCGAGAGACTAAATCACTGCTTATAAACGATGCTTCGGAACCGGGATCGACAAGCGCTCGAACTTTATGATATTTGCCGTGTGAATCGCGAATGGAAACTACAGCTGTTGAAAGTAAAACAATTTTCTTATGCGCTTGTGCTTTAGCCGAACATAACGAAACTATATTAGTAGAACCACCCTCATCCGAATGTGAGGAAGGGAGTTCTTTAGAAGACGGAATAGTAGTCTTTGCGAAATGCAATAGCGTGTTGTGGTGTGTCGCATCACATGTTGAGCATTTTATTTTAGTACATGCATCATTTACATCATGCATAGGATTTAAGCATTTTAAACAAAGGTTATTTTGCTTAACGAAAACGAAACGATCATACGGCTTTTTACGTTTGAACGACTGACAAGAAATTAATATATGCGAATTAGTTTTACATAAACGACATTTATAAAATTGGTTTGAATCACCAGTGCGCGAGCTAGTAACGAAAGTTGAAGTAGTATGAGGTTTTGATGACGAAGAAGAATGGGCTGCCATGGGCCGTGATGAAGCACGCGAGCTTTCCCAGGCAACGATTTCCCGACTAAGAAATTCTTGTAATTCATGAAATTTAGGCACTCGATTAGTGGAAATGGATTTGTCGAAGTCACGGCGCGTGGATGCATCAATTTTTCGATAAAGTAAATAATACAACATAAAGTCCCATTGATCCACTGGGAAGCCCATTGCCTCTAACGCCCCGGTATTCTCCAAAAACCCGCTTAAAATACTCCGAAGGCCGGGCCCGGATGGGGTGTTAAGACTAGGTAATTTATATAAAGCATCCATATGTTGCATCGCGATTAACCGTTCATTTTTAAAATTATATTCTAAAATACTCCACGCTTTCTTGTAATTGCTGTCGGTAATAGGCAAACCCCGTAACAATTTACTAGCGTCGCCGCGCACGTACGATAACAAATATTGAAACTTAGCGACGTCAGATAAATTTCGGTTATCATCGATTAAAGAAGTAAATAAATCGCTGAAGGCGTTCCATTGTTTATAATCTCCCGAAAAAGGAGGAATCGATAAATGCGGAAGCTGTACTGAAACATTTCCCGGTGTATAATTATTATTATTATTTTCAAAACTTTGATTAAAAGATTGTTTTACATTTTGTTCACCGAATTCAAATTTTATCGAATTAATATTACGAATTAAATCATTAAATGCCAAACGAATTTCAGCATGATCAGAGCTTAACGTGTTAGTTTCTTTAATTTCTATGTCTTCGAGTTCCGTCTGAATCTGTTCGAATTGATCCTGAATACGAGCCAGATCGTAGCAAGAAACCATGAACTTCCGAAAAGAATCCGGATTATTTTTTGCGTCTGATCCGAGTTGAATAATTACGTCGAGTTCCCGTTCTAAACAATTTCTTTTATGAGTTAAACGAATGTACTCTGGAGATTGTTCCATTATAAAGCACAAATAAATTTATTTATTTCAGAAAGAACTTGGCTATATGCACTACCGTGCTACAAATGTTTCGATAAACTAAAGATAATTAAATTATAAAACCAAAGATTAACAGTTTTTTTACATAAACTTGGCTTGAACACTACCGTGCGCCCTATGTAGTAGCCCTAGTGTGGTATGTCCAAATGTGAGAACACATAAACAAAAAAATACTCGAAATAAATTTGGACTTGGCTAGGAGCACTACCGTGCACCCAATAATGTAAGAAACACGAACCCGAACAATTTAACGACAAAAACACACGTCTTGTTGTTGAATTTACTTAGAACACTACCGGGTGTCCAATAAAGCAATTTACCGGAAAATAAAGAAAATTTTGAATTAAAATGAAACGCGAAAAATATTATTTGAACTTGGCGCTAAACGCTATCGTGCGTACAATGGTAACATTTACCGTATGCACAAAGTTCGACAATAAACAAATTTAAAATTAACAAATATCGTACGTAGTAAACTTAAAAGTCGTGTCGTGGTCGTGACTACTAAATGGATCGAACGATGAACGAAGAGAACGAATATGTTTGTAGTACGAACTAAACTTTAATATTAATTCCAGTCCGAGTCACTTCGAATGCAACACAACAAAAGAATATTTACCTACATGTACCTTATTAAAGAATACGAATAAACAGTTATTTGAATATTTCGAATTTATCGAAGTTACGAGTTTCACGAATCGAATAGTGTGAAATATTTAATATTAATTATTAATACTTGAACGAACAAAAACGAATTACGATTGGCACGAATAGCCGTAAGTGTAGGTATTAGTAATTAATACAACGAACATCAACTACTAATCCTGAACGACGAATGAGAATGAATACAATACGGAATATCACCAAGTCGATACACGAATTAGTTCGACAAAGCTAAATTCCTATACGAATTAGTATCCAAATTATACAATATTGTTTTTGCGAAATAATTATTGTATACGAAAGTGATTACGAATGATGAATTTTACGAAAGTATGGTATTGTTTAAATGTAGGTAAATTACTAGGTCGAGAATGGAATGAACGAAGTCGATTACGAATGAACTACGTTACGAGTCGAGTTATAACTTGTAAGTCAAGATGGCGTTCTTCGAAAATGCTTTGTTAATGGAATTGGATGGTGAATATTTGTAATTTAGGTAAATGACGACAGAAAAAAACCAAATTAGGTTAAAATAATGAAAATTATTATATGGTATCCAATGTCGAAGGTCTAAAAATATTGTATCCGAGCTCGAAGGTCCAAGAATGTTGGGGTGTTGTCATATACCCGGGTTTCCTAAAATTGGTGGTAGGGAATGAAATCGAAAGTGGACTGTATTATAGGGATTTAAGTGTCCCTTTCTGAGCAACACACAACAATCGATAATGTATGCACCAAAAAGGGAATCCACCAACCTTATTCCGTCGCGTGGCGTCGCTCGAGACCTCGGCGCCGAGATGGTAGGACTGTTTTCTGCGTTGCACCAGCTTGACTTCCACTCCACTCCGTAGTCCGTATCAATGATCCTTGCGGCCGAATTACCAGAAGGATGACGAACGAAGCGAATTGCACACCGAATTATGTGATAGCAAGATGTCGCGTGCCGAACCGCGAAACGAACTTTTTTCGACTGGTTGTCGGCGGCGGCGCGGCGCTTGCGCACGTCGAACGAAAATAAGAGGGTAGAATCCAAATTGATGCACAACAAAATATTAATTGTAAATGTGTTGCCAGAATGGAACGAAACTATGAAATATTAACGAACAATTTTTATCGTTCACAAAAATATTTCTTTTCTCACTTTGGTGTCCCGAACCTTTGTATGTCCCGAACATACTATAATTTTTTTTAATTTAAATATTTATTTTTTCTCCTTATTTTTTGAAATGAAATGAAATAATCTTTATTCATGTAGGTATCACTGATACTCCTATGCACGTCATTTTTTTAATCTACCAGCTTTTCGGAAAGGTGCTTTGTCATGGAGGAGAAGAAAAGCCGTAAAGAAACTCCTCAGCACATCTTTTAAAAATAAACTTATATCTATTACAAAAATAGGTATTCTTTAACCTGTGAGAACTGGTTGCCTAGCTAGTCATTTCCAAGCATCCTTGTCATTTAAATATTCATTTATGCTATAGTAGCCCTTGCCTAAGAGCTGAGCCTTTACACGTTTCTTAAAGATTGCACCGGTAAGTCATATATTTGTTTTGGGACTTTATTATAAAATTTTATACCTAGTCCCATAAAAGAACGTTGCACTTTAGAAAGACGGTACGAAGAGGTAGCCAATTGATGCATCCTTCTTGTTTGACGATTTGAAAAATCACAATTTTGTTTATATGCAGTTATGTTATTCCGTATAAACACTAAATTATTATAAATATATTGGGAAGCTACTGTAAGTATACCTATTTGTTTAAATTGACACGCAAGGACTCCCTTGATTTTAGTTTATAAATAGCTCTAATGGCTCTTTTCTGTAATACAAAAATTTGTTCTATACCGGCTGCTTTGCCCCACAGTAAAATGCCATAAGACATAACACTATGGAAATATGCAAAATAAACAAGCCGAGCAGTGTCGACGTCAGTGAGCTGCCTTATTTTTCTAACAGCATAAGCAGCCCTAGCAAGTTTAGTTGTGAGAGATGCTATGTGCGGGCCCCATTGCAGTTTACTGTCCAAGGTCACCCCTAAAAAAACCGTGGATTCCTCTATATTTAATGTTTCATTATTTAATTTAAGAGATTTATTTACTTTTTTTACATTTGGCAACACGAATTCTAAGCATTTGGTTTTTTTGCATTTAAAAGTAAATTATTTATAGTGAACCAATGTGAGACATGCGACAGAGCACTATTAACATCGTCAAAATTATTTTTATTCCTATCAGTCTTAAATATTAATGATGTATCATCTGCAAACAGCACAATGTTCGCATGGTTTTTAACATAATGTGGTAAGTCATTTATATACACCAGGAAAAGAAAAGGGCCCAAGATCGAGCCTTGCGGAACACCCATCACAGTAGGTGACCCTGATGACTTTTCATCGTTTATATTAACCTTTAGTATCCTATTACTTAAATAAGATGCGAGCAAGCTAAGGGCCTTGTTTTTCACGCCATAGTGACTAAGTTTAGATATTAATGTATCGTGCTCAACACAATCGAACGCCTTTGATAAATCACAAAATACACCTATAGCATTTTGCGACGACTCCCATGCTTCATATATATGCTTTAAGAGCCTGGCTCCGGCATCTGTTGTACTACGACCTTTAGTAAAACCGTATTGCTCCGGATGTAATAAATTATTATTGTTGAAGTGGGTAAGCATTTGATTCAGTATGATCTTTTCGAAGATCTTACTGAGTGTTGGTAATATAGAAATTGGCCTATAATTATTAATATCCGTTTTTTCACCTGTTTTAAATAATGGTATAACTTTACTGCATTTCATTAGATCTGGAAATACACCAAGATCTATGCATTTATTAAAAACTACAACTAAACAAGGAGCTATAATATCTATTATGTGACGAATTATTTTTACTGAAATACCCCAGAGATCACCCGTACTTTTTACTTTCAGAGACTGGAAAACTTTAATTATGTCCCTGATTGTAATGTGCTTAAAGTCAAATACCACATTGCATTCCTTAACATTATCTCTTAATAGATAAAATGCTTCTGTTGAAGAAGAGGATAGTGTACTAGTTAATTTAACGGGAATGTTGCGGAAGAACTCTTCAAAAACGCTTGCCACTTCTTTATCAGAAGTGATTTTGTTTCCATTAATCATTATTTCATAACTAAAGTCACAAGATTTAGAGTTGCCGGTCTCATTTTTAATGATATCCCAGGTGGTTTTTATTTTATTATCCGAATTAACTATTTTATCCTTTATGTACATTGACTTTGCTTGAGTACAGATGATTTTGAAAATTTTCGAGTAATTTCTTACGTATTCCTGAAATGAGGGAGAAAAATTATATTGTTTTTCGTCATAAAGCTCGTATAATTTGTTTCTACTTTTAAAAATACCTACAGTAGCCCAGTCGCTAAATTTACTATTTTTACTTTCTTCTATGTATCTGAATTGAAATATTCGATTAAACTCGTCATTAATATTTTTAGACAATGTATTGTAAAGATTAATAGGATGACCATTTTGAGAAATTTTGACTTAATATCGAAAAAGCACCCTAATTTTCAATCGAAAAAGCACCCTAATTTTCAATCGAAAATTCACCCGTCAAAATATCTGCTGTTTTAAAAAAGTCGGTGGGCTTTTTATTCGTTGAAATCTCTACTTTCTGATGGTATATAAAAAATATATATACCCCGTACCCACACTTCCCGACCTCAGATCGCCCGTAAATTATTTTTTCTTTCATTTTTGTTATATTCTCTTCCTTTTGCAATGGGTTTCATCCTACTATTATTTTCTTCACTTTTTACCGTTTTTAAAGGTATCGGCACTGGTCTATTTAAAATCTGCTTTGTGTCATGAGCAGGAAGGGCGTGGAGGACGACGAAACCCCAAAACGCACGTGGGGAAAAACAACGAACAAAAACTTAGTAACTCGCTATTTTAATGCCTTACAAAATCCAAGAAATATTGTATTTATACATTTGTCCACTTCAAAACCTAGTATATATCTTTGACCATTTCAAAAATCCAGTAAGTGCTTACACATACTAAAGTTTTGAAATGGTCGTGTGACTTACTAGGTTTGGAAGTGGTTCAGACTGTGCTTTTGATGCACTTACTAGGCCTAGCTAGGATACCAGCATAACTTTTGATTTAAGTGCATTTTGACGTAGGTGTTTTTTGCATAATGTAGAGACTTAGTAGAAAATAGTTTTTAGGTAAAAAAACAAATTTATTGTTTTTGTTGACTTACTAGTTTTTGAAATGGGACAGCCGTACCTAATACTTAAAAAACCGGGCAAGTGCGTGTCAGGCCAATGTAGGGTTCCAAAGTAGGTAAGTTTATCGACTATTACTCATTGACTACTTATGCTAACATAGCCGTTGATAGCTTTGCTTGTAAATTCATCATAATATAGCCTATTTTTGAAAATTTTTTCACTTGTTCAACTCCAACCGTTTAGCCAGCAGGAGGGAGAAATATTTGACTCTAACCAAAATTAGCACTTATTTTGCAAACGGACCCCTAAACAATAATGGTATTAGAAGACCCATAATATTTTTGAAAGACCTTTTCAGCGATACCCCAGACTAAGGGTACGCGACGAATAAAAAATTCATCCTCACGTTACCTGTCTGTAGGTACCTTAAAAAATGTTTTTCAATATTTTATTCTACAATTCTGAAGTTTTGATAAATATGTATATCCATGCCAAAAAACAGCTTTCTAGCCCTACGGGTTTCGGCGTTTGCTTCGGACAGAAATACGACGGATGGACGGACAGACGGACGTACAGACATGACGAAACTATAAGGGTTCCGATTTTACTTCGGAAATTAAATTTATATGAAAGACATCGCTTAATATTTTATAAGTACCTATGTCGGTACCTTAAGTTTAACTTAAAATTAATCTAATACCTTTAAACGAGCAATTCTTGTATATATATATATATTTTCTGAATCTCGGAAACGGCTCCAACGATTTTCATGAAATTTAGTATGCAGGGGGTTTCGGGGGCAATAAATCGATCTAGCTAGGATTCATTTTTAAAAAATGTCGTTTTATCCGTGTTTTCAGGCAATGAAAAACGGCTACAATAGACTCTTCCTGGCATCTATTGGTGAGTAGCTAAACTAAAGCTAAATCAGATGGCGTTGTTAAGCAATACTAAACCGAGCAAAGCTCGGTCATCCGGATATTTATAATAAATTACTAACAATAAGTATCTTAACATTAAACTATTATTGAAGTAGGAACAATTAGGTACTACATACTATAAGTAAGTAGTAATCCTAGTAGATACAATACCAAAAAAAATACCAAAAAAATTACGTGCTCAGCTGATACCCAGCCCCATATAAGAAATATTTGGTACAGGAGTAACAGACTTGGGCAAAATATAATACATTCAGCATAATTTTAATATTTTTATTTAATTTTTAATTTATTAACAAAACAGTTAAATTTTATTAACACTGATTAATAGTCTTTGTACATGACATGATCAAAGTTACCCTTAAACTTTCTGCCATTATCGCATATATCTAATAATAATATTACTTTAGTATATTTAATCCAATATTTTATAGAAGGAACATATTAATATAAGAATAAATTTACCTGTATTCGTTCCAGCAAGTATGGCATCAAAAATAATTTAATTTAACTTAAGTTGGGCTACTGACTACCTACTGTATTATTATTATTAGGTACATAACGATTATTTACTTACAGGTGTAGTCTGATTGAGTGTAATCGGATTAAATGTAATTAATCATGATTTCTATCAAAAATTGTACCAACAATAATTTAATTTAGTTGTTTATTATAACATAAAACACGAACAACAAGATTTAATTTTGACTGGACTGGAAGTGAGATTTCTAGGGTTGTTTTTGTGCATCAAATATACCGTCCGTGTAATATACTCTTGCTTACATTCGGTCGTATAAGCGACTTGAGCGCTTACGACATGTTCACAGGTATTTCCTTCAGTGCTGAAAAAAAGAGTTTTTAAATTGAGTGTTTTTGGGAAGATTAATGCTATGGAAAAGTCATAAACTTTGTAGGTATTTCTAGTGGAGTATGCTCTTGCCCTCCTCCAGAGGAGATCCGCTCAGAGCTCAACAGTGGGCCACCAATAGGTTGAAGCCAATTTATTCTTATCATTCATTTTCATCACAACAGCTTCAGATTTCCTCAAATAATTCTAGTTTATAGGTCGTTTTGCCTCGCAAATCGCCAACATATTGGTGATAACTTTACTCTATCATCCCAAAATTGTAAAACTGTCTAACGTTGGCAGATACACCAATACTGACCACCCGCCATATCTTTACCTCTTGGATCTACTAATTTGTCGGATAGAACGGGGATTTACATACGGAGATATTCATACCAATTTTAACCCCCTACGATGAATAACCAACCACATTTACCCTTCCATTCATTAAGTTAGGTTGGTTAATTTTCAAAGGTAGGTACGAACCAAACTACTGTCTGTAGGGGCATAACTAAGGTGACCATACGTCCCGCTTTGGGCGGAATTGTCCCGCTTTGAGGCTGTGTGTCCCGCGTTCTCCCGCGAGATCAAAAAAATTCCGTACGCGTCCCGCTTTCACACAAAAAAATGGTCAGTTTAGGCATAAATCTTATTAGCGTACACTTTTTTAATTGCCTAACTAATCGACAAAGGAGTTAAATAAGTGGCCGACGTCGGTGGTCGTCAGCAACGCCAAAGGATACACCCATGCGACAGAAAGAAAGAACGATTTGGTACTCACCCGTCATTACAAATTTCAGTTTCGATAAATTGAAGCGGTCTTGATTTTGGATTCAGCACGTAATATTCTTCATTGTCAATTTTGACACCCTGAGGAAATATTTTCTGAAAAATAACAGTAGGTACCTACATTATTGTAAAATGGTCCACAATTTAAGTAAGTAAAACAACTTAGTTCGGTACACTATAAGTTGGTAATTTTAACAACTGCACACAAACATTGTATTGTATACACATAAATTGAAATTTATCATCATTACATACCCTGCCTGTAAAGCGAGGGGTTCTAGGTTCGATTCCCGGCCGGGGCAGATATTTATGTGTCAAATAAATATTTATACTCGGATCATGAGTGTTATTATTATGTGTCGTCCATGCCACCTGTGACACAAGTAAAAACCTACTGCTTGTTTACTACTGGGCTCAAGTCTCCTCATAATAATATGAGGGACAAAGAAAAAGAGGGGCAAAATTGCAAAATAATATTCATAACAAGGTACTTTAATAAATCTTTGTAGATACCTACCGAGCTACCTAAGTAAGAAATTGTGACTTATTAAGTTATCATTTTATTACTTAATTAATTATATTATTATTAACTAAATATGTATTAACAATTATCGGAAATAAGTTGTTTAATTTTCTACAATAGATTTTTCCGTTTTCTTTCAAACTTCATACTCAATCGGAGGTAAAAAAATCTATAATAATTGCTAGGAAACTTTTTATTATATGTTTAATAATTATATCATAATGAACATTTAGTAAGTTTTCGTTGATTGTAAACAAATATAAAAATAAATCTATCTAAAATTTACCCACCCTAATATAAAATAATGTTCCTAAAAAGGTACACTACCAATTAAAGAGTGTTCTTAGAACTTACCCGTATTGTTGATGAACAGAGATTGGTGTAGTTTTTGTTGTTGTCTTGGAATTTTTGTGACTGGGATAAGTACAGGAACTGATCATTGCTTAGAGATAATTTTATTTGTCGCCTTTCCAACTGTAAAGAGAAATGCATAACATATGTACATTGTGTTGTTAAATTCAAACGACGAAACGACGACGAAAACGAAAAAAGAAGAATATTAAGTAAACTTAAAAACTTACCTCAGCAAGCAGTTCATCAGCGATTGTTTCCGGGTAACCGCGGACATTATCTTGCCACTCTATTCCACTTGCGGTCTCCAGAAAATTTGTATCATAAGGGACTGCAGTTGAAGCTGCAATCTAAATTAGAGAGGCGAAAAATAAATACCTCCATTTTTACAATTTCTTACCTAAAATGGTAGGCCCATTTTTACTTTACCATGATGTTACTTAGTTTACCGCTTTTCAGTAAACGTGTCAATTTAGTGATGTGTGTTTTTAACACAGAAAAACCTTATGAGATAATAATTTTTTCCCAGGGTCCTCTGCTGGAGCTGCTATTTACCGTGTCAATCAATGGGTCCTTCGAAAAAATACAAGAAAGAAAATGGAGATTCAATTGTCCCGACGCCATTCAGAGGAAAAATAAATGACAATCTCATCGATGTAAAACATTCGAAGTATGACTGAATCTTTTACGTCTCCTTTTTTGACTGTTAACGTATCAGTGACGCTTGCTTGATTTCCTTGGTAATAGTGATGTCCATGGCCGATAATAGCCACTTACCATCTGGTGGATCGTCAGCTCGTTTGCCGGCCATTTCCATAAAAAGAAGATCGATTCTGTTATCTGTCTGCAATTCGGTTGGTAAGCACGTTAAGCCCTCGGTCCCAGTTGTTAACATAGAAGTTACAAGTCAAGTCGAAGGTTTAGGGTTCACTTGGCCATTACACACTGGAGCAAAGAGAAATTACGCCAACAAATACATGTCCCGCAATAGAGGCAGCATAAGAGGCAATTAAAGTAAGTAACTGTAAGTAAGTACCTATACCTATTTCTTTGAACTTTTCACGCAATGTTTCCCGAGACCTAAGTTTAAATGGCCCTAATAGCTCTTTTTTGTAGTATGAAATTTTTTTCTATACTGGCTGCTTTGCCCCACAGCAAGTGGTATAAGACAAAATACTGTGGAAATATGCAAAATACACCATCCTAGCAGTTTCGACGTCAGTATACTGCCTTATTTTTTTAACAGCATAAGCAGCCCTACCGAGTTTAGTCGCGAGATTTGTTATATGTGGACACCATTGAAGTTTATTATCTAAGGTCACTCCTAATAAGACGGTGGATTCCTCCATATTCAATGTTTCGTTATTTAGTTTAAGAGATCTCTATACATTTAGTTTTTTTTTTGCATTTAATAGTAAATTGTTAATAGTGAATCAATGCGAGACATATGAAAGAGCACTATTCATGTTGTCGAAATTTTCTTTATTCCTATAATACTTAAATATTAATTAATGTATCATCAGCAAATATCACAATATCCGCTTGTTTTTTACATAATAAGAGGTAAATCATTAATGTATACTAGGAAAATAACAGGACCCAAGATCGAGCCCCATGGTACACCCATCACCGCCAGTGACCCCGATGACTTAATGTAATTTATGCTAACTTTTTGTATTCTATCACTCAAATAAGATGCGATCAACCTTATGAGATAATAATTTTTTCCCAGGGTCCTTTGCTGGAGCTGCTATTTACCGTGTCAATCAATGGGTCCTTCGAAAAAATACAAGAAAGAAAATGGAGATTCAATTGTCCCGACGCCATTCAGAGGAGAAATAAATGACAATCTCATCGATGTAAAACATTCGAAGTATGACTGAATCTTTTACGTCTCCTTTTTTGACTGTCAACGTATCAGTGACGCTTGCTTGATTTCTTTGGTAATAGTGATGTCCATGGCCAATAATAGCCACTTACCATCTGGTGGATCGTCAGCTCGTTTGCCGGCCATTTCCATAAAAAGAAGATCGATTCTGTTATCTGTCTGCAATTCGGTTGGTAAGCACGTTAAGCCCTCGGTCCCAGTTGTTAACATAGAAGTTACAAGTCAAGTCGAAGGTTTAGGGTTCACTTGGCCATTACACACTGGAGCAAAGAGAAATTACGCCAACAAATACATGTCCTGCAATAGAGGCAGCATAAGAGGCAATTAAAAAGATAAAAGAAATCTTACCAGGAACAATAGACCCAGGAACAGACCGGCGTTCGTCATTGTCACCACGTACAACTATATTGATTTGAGCTACAGTTTTAATTTTATTATATATCCCCATAAACATGTTTTCCCTGTACTATCGCTGTTACTCACGTACTATACCTGCATTTGTAACCCATGTTCGGCATGACTTAATTAGTACAATATTTTACATTATGTAATTTCCCAGGAAAACGTAATTAAATAATATTATATGTATATTAACAAGTAATTATGTAACCACACAGGGAAAGAGGACAATATTAAGGATTTCTGATAGCAATTATCTGAATACTACGGAAAATACCCATTGATAGCATTGAAGTATTATTACTAGCGTATATGTAGAACAGACACCGCGAACACCATGTATGTCCCAATGCATTGGCGCCACGTGGCTTCAATCTTCAATGGATTCGTTCGATTTTGAAAGGAGAACCGAGGCTAAACTTTGAAAATCGAACTTCCCGGGCGTGACACGCATTTTGTTCGAGATGTCTGTTCTATGACATTTATGACATTTTATGGCATTTCTGTCCTTACTCATAGCTATCCCATTCATTCATCCATCAGTCTATTGCAGCTGGAGATAGGCCTCCCCTAATTTGCGCTACGTTGACCGGTCCTGAACCTTCTGAATCCAGTGGATGCCCGTTGTCTTCTTCATGTCGTCAGTCCACCTGGTCGGTGGGCGACCTATGCTCCTATTCGTAGTAGTAGTATGGTGTAGTTGTTCAGTATTACTGTTAACAACATTCTGAACTACTGGGCTTGTTTTTTTCTTTTTAGTTCATTTTAAAAATTAATTAAAAAAACAAAGAAACTGACTAAGCACAGTTTTTTTTAAATTAATTTTGTAACAAGAAATTGTCAAAATCGATGATCACCTGTACTGCATACCCTATTAAGCCGGCTATTACCTAACGATTTTTACGGTTCCCAGATATAAGAGAGCAGCTTCACTCAACAATAGTAACATTAGAACTCGTCATTGTAATGATAATTTAATTTTATGTAAGATATATTCTTCTATACCTATCTATATAATATTAGGTATTGTACTTGTAATTTATTTATATAGGTATCACTTATGCACGTAATTTTTTGGCTTTTCGGAAAGGTGCTCTGTCATGGAAGAGAAGAAAAGCTTAAAGAAACTCCTCAACACATCTTTTAAGAATAAAAATACATAGGTATTACATTATTACAAAAAAATATCACTAACTTGTACGGAACTGGTAGCAGAGCTGGTCATTTCCATGCGTCATTGTCATTTAAATACTTATCTACAGTAGGTATAGTAATCTTTGCCTAAGAGTTGAGATTTTACATGTTTCTTAAACAATTCCACTGGCAATACAAGTCACATATTAACTTCGGGATTTTATTATAGAATTGTACACCAAGCCCCATAATAAGATCGCTGCACTGTATACAGTTATTAATTGGTGCATTCTTTTTGTTTGGCGATTATGAATATCACAATTTTGTTTATACGCGCTTATATTATTCCGTATAAAAACTACATTACTGTAAATATACTGTGAAGCTAGCGAGCTATAGTGTAAGTACCTATACCTATTTCTTTGAACTTTTCACGCAAAGTTTCCCGAGACCTAAGTTTATAAATGGCCCTTATAGCTCTTTTTTGTAGAATGAATTTTTTTTCTATACTGGCTGCTTTGCCCCACAGCAAGATGGCATAAGTCAAAATACTGTGGAAATATGCAAAATACACCATCCTAGCATTTTCGACGTCAGTATACTGCCTTATTTTTCTAACAGCATAAGCAGCCCTACCGAGTTTAGTCGCGAGATTTGTTATAATGTGGACACCATTGAAGTTTATTATCTAAGGTCACTCCTAATAAGACGGTGGATTCCTCCATATTCAATGTTTCGTTATTTAGTTTAAGAAATCTCTATACATTTAGTTTTTTTTGCATTTAATAGTAAATTGATAATAGTGAATCAATGCGAGACATATGAAAGAGCACTATTTATGTCGTCGAAATTTTCTTTATTCCTTATACTTAAATATTAATGATGTATCATCAGCAAATATCACAATATCCGCTTGTTTTTTACATAATAAGAGGTAAATCATTAATGTATACTAGGAAAATAACAGGACCCAAGATCGAACCCCATGGTACACCCATCACCGCCAGTGACCTCGATGACTTAATGTCATTTATGCGAACTTTTTGTATTCTATCACTCAAATAAGATGCAATCAATCTAAGAGCCTTATTTTTTATGCCATAGTGACCAAGTTTTAACAGCAAAGTTTCGTGCTCAACACAATCGATTGTTTTAGATAAGTCACAAAATACATCTATGGCATTTTGTGACGCCTCCCATGCTTCAAATATGCTTTAAGCCCCTGCATCTGTTGTACTACGGCCTTTAGTAAAACCGTATTGCTCGGGGTGTAATATTGTATTATTGCTGAAGTGGTTTAGCATTTGAATCAATATTATTTTTTCAAAAATCTTACTAAGTGTTGGTAATACAGACAGTCTATAGTTATTAAGATCAGATCTTTCACCTGTTTTAAAAAGTGGTATAATTTTGCTGCATTTCATAAGATCTGGAAAGATACCTACTACCTAGATCTATACATTTTTTAAATACTACGTCTAAAAATGGAGCCATAATATGCTGTATTATTTTTACTGAGATGCCCCACAAATCACCCGTATTCTTTACCTTCAGAGACTGAAATGCTTTCATTATGTCTCTGGCGGTAATATGTTTAAATTGAAATAAAATATTACATTCGTTTACATTATCTTTTAATATAGAAAATGCTTCGGTCGGAGAAGAAGCTAGAGCACTGGTTAATGTTACTGGTATATTACGGAAGTGATTTTCAAATGCACTTGCCACGTCTTTATCAGCAGTAATTATTTTTTCATTAATTTTTAATTCGTAACTGAAGTCACAGGATTTTTGTTAGGTACCAATAATGCCATAAGGCAATAAGGCCATAAAAATCCTAATAAGGTTGGAATATTAAACTTTCCTTGTCACGTCGTTGTTCTTGTTCATGAACTTATTAATTTCAGTAACGTGATAATGTTTGTCGTTAGGGAAAATAGCTGAAATATCACATAATATAAAATCCCATGCACTCAGCGGGACTCATTTAGTATCGCTGTATCGAGGTAGCCTGAGCAACATTGATATGGCTCGACTGTCGCTGTTGTTCGTCATTTGGCTGGTATGTTACATTTCTATTAATCTTTGTTATACTTATATCATGTTAAGTAATCGTAGTCATGGCAAAACCTTGGGTTTAAATGGGCAATCGAACTAGACACTGCTTTTCTTGTCACTGTAATAGCTTATCATTTTCGTGCCCAACATTTTAAACTTGATTTTAAGTAAAGCAAAGCAAAGCAATAACCCATAATTGTCAGACTGCAGCCTCGTGGTCTCCTCTCACAATGTGAGGGGTATAAGCCATAGTCTACCACGCTGGTCAAGTGCGAATTGGTAGACTTCACAAAACTTTGAGAACTCTCCGGTGTGCAGGTTTCCTCACGTTGTTTTTCTTTCACCGAAGTATGTGATATTTAACTTACAATACGCACATAATATTTGAAAGTTAGAGGTGCGTGCCAAGATTTGAACTTGGGCCCCTTCGTTTGGGAGACCAACGTTCTAACCACTAGGCTATCACTGCTATGATATTGATTTTAAGTAGATCTTATAAAATGATGTCAAAAATGCAACTGATTTATTTCTATCAGCTCTAGTTTATGAGATAGAAAAAAATGTATTTTTACAGAAATATCTGTTTATTTTTACATTATACATCAAGAAATTGTCTTTTAAGTGATTTTCTCGAATGACATTGTTTTGGGCAATCACGCATAATTCTCCAACAGTAATCGGCCATTATATAAACGTCTCATCTGCCTTGATACCTATTCTCCATAGACTTTATATCTTGATGGAAGCGTTCAAATTGTACTTTACTAAGATCTCCTAAATTATGATATATATGGCTATGGAGGTAATGCACTTTCATACTCTTATTACAGCCTAAATTTTTGAAACAAGCAGCATTTCCTCAACTATATAGTTGACAGCCTTGTAATTTCCGAGAAACTTTTGTAAAACCGTTACTTGACGTATTTGAAGTGCATCAAAAATGCCTGCTTTTAATTTATCAGTACTTAATCCTGAAAATTTCTGAAAAATAAACTGAAAACATTGACCATTTCTATCCAGAGCTTTAACGAATTGCTTCATTACCCCTCACTTTATGTGCAAGGGAGGAAGAATAATTTTTTTCTCGTGGAACTACACGCTCATTTTTTTAATTACTTAATTTTATTTATTTTACCAACAAAAAAAACTATGTCTCAAAGGCCGATTTTTTTTTGTCCAATGACTTGTTTTGGCTTACAAAGGCAATTTTTTCTTTTAATCTTGATGCTAGCAACTCAGTACCTACGCTCTTTTGAAAGTTCTAAGAACATCATACAACTGTAAGATATAAGCAGAGTTATTCAATCCTTAATTTGTTATTTAAACCATACTTTTTTAAATTTGTGTGAAATGTTACCGATGCTCATTATCCTTCTTATACTTATTATATGCAAATGTGACAGTTTATAGGGATGTTACTCTTTCACGCAAAAACTACCTACTATATGGATTATCATAGAATTTAGCATACATGTGGACCTGGAATAAGGCTCAGGGTTCTTATTATCGCGTATTAGGGCAAAGCTGCAGGCAGAGCGATAGTTTAATATATTTATTTATTAAAATCACACTACATCTAACATTACAGGTGTCCCCAATTCGATAGAGTAGTTAAAAATTATGCAAATTATAACCAAAACATACCACTATGCAATGTCAACATTAAATTACTTATGTATGTCAGTATTACATGTCTAGGTATCTTATCCACGTTGTTTATCACAACTGTTACAAAACCATTTATTATATTTGGCTTTATGATGATGAAGATGGTTCTTTTTGAACAGAATATTGATTGATACTAAAGATGACATACCTAACTATACATTTTTGTTTTCAGGTTTATTTTAAACCCACACAACAAGGAAATTTAGGTGAGTAGTTTTTTTAACTTATAGAGGATCATCCCTAATGCAAGGCCAATATACAGGATGAATTTTTCAAGTGTGCGTGGAGGGCCAAATCTGAAACTACGAGGAACAGCGAAAAATGCTCAAAGGAGTCTCGGGGCCGATTTTGATGAAAATTAAAACTGCAACATTACATTTTTGAAAAATCAATATTTTTAGCCAGGAATTGTTAAAAATTCAAAATCAACTGTTCAATTCCTGGTCGGGAATATTAATGTTTCTAAAATCTAATGATGCAGTTTTAGTAGATTCAACGAACGAACAACTCAACGAATTATATGACTAATTCATTGTATGAAAATACAATTATAACTACCTTTATTACCTCACTATTAATACCTACTTACTGTTAATTACCTACCTAATATTGTGTTTTAAAGAAGGTTTTTATTTTAGTTAATTATATTAGGTAGGGCTTACCTACTCAATTGTTTTTCTCATTTTCGCAATGTTGTCGTTTTACAAATGCCACAGCACATTGTCAGCTGTTCAGCGCATTGTTACCCAGGTTGTATCACTGAGCGTTTTCGGTCTTGTTTACCCAAGTTGATGGCCGTACTATTATAGGCTAGTGTTTTGTAGAATCGGTCAGTTAAGAAATAAATAATAAGTACGTATATATATAGTAAGTTTAGTATTGCTTAACAACGCCATCTGCTTTAGCTTTAGTGTAGCTACTCGCCAATAGACGTCAGGAAGAGTCTATTGTAGCCGTTTTTCATTGCCTGAAAACACGGATAAAACGACATTTTTTAAAAATGAATCCTAGCTAGATCGATTTATTGCCCCCGAAACCCCCTGCATACTAAATTTCATGAAAATCGTTGGACCCATTTCCGAGATTCAGAATATATATATATATATATATATATACAGTGAAACCTGGTTAATTTGGATCTCAAGGGACCAAGACATATGTACTTACCAATTATTGAGGGTGTTAGTGACGTGCGTGACGCGTATAAAAATTAACTTTAATAATCCTTAATATTTTCTAGATACATGTCTGTGTTAATATTTATACCTGTGATGCCATCTGTTGTCATATAATGTAACTAATAAATGGTGGAGACTGGCTAATGTAAGGTAATGCAAGAAATTTTACATTTTTTACCACCGTCATAAGAGCGCTTTATTAAAAACGTTCGTTCTGTCTTGAGCATTCGCGGCGACACCACGTTTTCCACGCCTTCCATTACCTTTCATTACCATCTCGCCTTGCCAACTATTCTGTAGTTTCCCTAATTTCACTCGTATCGCCTACAAATTGGTCTTCGAGCCGGATCAGTTGCGAACTAGTGACCCGAGTGACAGCAGAAGATGTTTCAAACTCCGCGCACAGTGAAAACCCGCAGAGCCCTCCGCATGGAGCAGAGTGAACAATCTTCAGCGATGGACCAGGGATCTTCAAGAAGTGAATTTGGTTCTGCCGATACGGAAGTGAAGGTGCACAGCCAGCCTGCCCGCAGCGTAGTAAAGACGGAGGGCAGCGTGCGCTCCAAGCGTAGTGGTTCTCGTGCATCGACGGAGGCGCGCAGGCAACAACTTATTTTGGAAGCCACCGCTGCTAAGGCTGCTATCGAGAAGGACCTAATAGAGAAGAAATTAGCTGCAGACCTAGCTGCACTCGAGGAAGAAAAAAGTGTGTGTTCTGAAAGGTCGCGAAACGAAGAAATCGAAAAGTGGATCGATAATTCTCATGTAATAACGGCCGGTCCCTCGCACGGCGCATCGCATGACGTCACCGAGCCGGCGACAGCGGCCGCCGCCGCGCGCGCCGGCTCGCCTACCGACATCGACAAGCTAGCGACTGCATTGCACCGCGCGATCACGGTAAAGATATATACAGTAGTCGCTCTTCATACAAACGGCCGAAAAGCGCGTTATACCTACCCACATCCGAATACGCGTGCGATACGTGGGCAACAGCGGCCGCTGCGTGGCGATTGCCGACAGGCGAACGAGCGGAGCTTGTACCACGGTCCGGTCGGTACAAATAACAATTTTTTTAGTTTTTCTACTCTGGTTGAGCTGTATGGTCGTGTGCGGCTATCTTTTATAGGGTTCGCTATAGTATAGACGAATATAATATGAATGACGTGATAAAGAATATAATGATGAATCTATGAATCTCGTCTGGAAATAATTGTACCTAATATTGTAATTTGTAATAATTGTAATTTGAATATTTGCGTCTAATTTGTCATTAAAACGTTATTGCTACTTGCTACTGTAACTTTGATTTCAATGTTATAAATTAATTTAGCAATAGGTATAAAGTTTATAGAATCGGACAGTTGTACCTTTTTTATTTACCTTAACCTGCAAGAAGAACTTACCATACCCTAAGAGTCTCTGTCTCTAATACAATACTGAAGGCTTACGAACCTTCACAGTACTAATAAAAACACAACATAGATTTTTATGGAACACTTCCTTTTTATTCACAATGAATTGCATTTATTAAAATAGAAAATATAACATTTATAAATACAAAACTACAAAGAAACTCAAGTCGTTTTATAAAATTAAAATACTGTCGGCGGACAGCCCTAGCGCGCGGCGGCGACGCGTAGGCAAGTTTTTCGAGAATCGGGCCGAGTCACGTTACTGTATATATGTGTACTGTGGCGCGATCGTGTCTTCCACCGCCAGTATGAATCGTGAACAATCTCAGATAATTACTCGAATGCAACAAGTTAAGGACTTACCGAGTTACAGTGGCGATCCAGTGGAGTGGCTACACTTCAAGAAAGCCTACGACGAAACCGCAGATTTGTGTAATCTCAGTGAGCTTGAAAAGGTATACCATCTACGTCGGTGTTTACATGGGGAGGCAAAGGAAGCAGTATCATCATTACTAATGTGCGGTGCGAGTGCTGATAAAATAGTTGAGACGCTTGAACTGCGGTTTGGGCGACCTGATTACATCATAATGAAGATAGTCGGTCAGCTCAAGAGAATGTCACAGTTACCTCAAGAATATCACAGGGATATCGCCGCATTCGCCACCAAAATACAAAACTTTGTCGCCGCCTCGCAATCCTTGCAAGAAACGGACTATTTACGCAGCCCGGAACTCACTGCTACGATATTATCAAAGTTACCAAGTGCACTTGTAAATAGATGGATGGACTACATGTGTGATAAACAAGGAAGCGACAATAAATCAAAGTTTGAGCTGCTATCGGATTTTTTATTAAGCGAAGCAACTAAGGTCGCTAAGGCTGGTGTGAGTTACATGTACAATCAATCAGAGAAAAGGACCACTCGACCAGTGATTCACTCAGTGCACGCAGTGAGCGGTGATACAGAACAATGTAAGTTTTGTAAAATGGCCTATCATCTGATACCCGAGTGCACACAATTTAAACGTGCAATGCGACGTGACCGATGGCGTTTCGTGCGAATACACAGATTGTGTCATAAGTGCCTAACTTCATGCCACGACAGGCAGACATGTCCTGCAGCTACGTGTGACGTCGAGGACTGCGGGCGTGATCACCACCGCCTACT